>JAAIXJ010000636.1:77286-103035 GCA_013403705.1 Heliconius hermathena | reverse complement strand
ATGCTTCGTTTTTTGTCGCATTTTCTATCATAACTATACGGCTATAAACTCTCGATATAAACTCTCGGGGCATGAGTACGATTTGAACTTGACCGAAAATGTTGATTGTTTTATAGATTTATAAAAATGTCTAAAAACATGCTTTCTATGTATTTTCTGTATACCAATTAAATATTATATTTAACTAATAATATAATATATGTTACTAATTTTAAAACTGTACAGGAGCTAATATAAGTAATTTTACAAAGAATATTGTGAGTACTTATCCAAATCAATTAATTAATAATTAAGGCTGTTTGTAATATCCATATTTCTTAAATGAATAATCATGTAATTCAAGCGGGCAAAACCGCGAGCAGGCCGCTAGTAATGCATAAAAATACTTAAAATTAATAAAATAAACTTAATACACACTACTATGTTTAACAATATACACTATTGGCGATGGCTTGGACTTGGATTACATTTTTAAATGTATTTTTATAACAATTTATATTTGAAAATGTAAAATTTATTTATCTTATGTATTAAAAGTACAGATTGTGTACTTAGTTTTAAATTTCATTCGACATTTTTATACGTTCTTTATTATATTTTCAAGTTAATAATAATTGTATTTTATTTCACACGAAATAATATAAATTTTACATTAAAAAGAACTTATATAAATGTAGGCACTTAAATTAACATCTTTAATGGTGACCTTACAAGTAATTTCTTACAGGCGACCATTAAGAATGCAGGGCTTATGTAGGATAAAAAAAATATTTATAAAAACAATAACCCCGAGTGCATAAAACTACATTCTCAACTATATTCTCCTACATGACAATGCTCGTCCACATGTAACGGTTCCCGTGAAAAAGTATTTGGAAACACTTCATTTGTTACCACACCCGCCGTATTGACCAGACATTGCACGGTCCGACTATCACCTGTTTTGGTCCATGGCGCATGTTCTGTCGGAGCAGCGGTTCACAACATATAGACAGCCTCAAAAGATAAGCAATTCTTCATATATGGAATCCGAATGTTGCCTGAGAGATAGGAAAATGTAGTTGCAAGTGATTGGCAATACTTTGAATAAACTTAAACTACCGTTCTGTTATAATAAATATTTAGTTTTTGATAAAAAAAATAACGGCGGAAACTTATTTGTACTCCATTATATTTTTTGACAAAATTATTTGTGAGTAAAATAAAAAGACATATTAACTTTTTGCCACCTACCCACGAAAAAAAAAATTGTGTACTTTCAGTTTTTACTGGGCAATAGGATGGCATTATTGCCTGGTGGTATAAAATAACCAAGTCGAATTTAGAGCTGGAATTTTATCCCGAATGAACACAGATTCGACACCCATATAGATCTTCCATTCTTGTATCAGTAAAGTTAAAAAGGACTCATTAATTAATAATTAACATTTTTGATTGAATATCATAATTTTTTGTGGAGAAATTGTTAATATTCAGTTATTTTTAAAATCGTCTTATTTGCATATATTCTTTGATCTAACTTTCATACTTAACTCTCTTTTTTACTTTCTGATAATAATTATCAGTAATTATCAATTTTTAGATTTGTGTATGTATAATAGATCACCATATTATTAAATATCCAAATTTCTAGGAAACCCAGAATAGGGTTTAAAAATGCCAGTTTTTAAACATTAATATATCAATAACCGTTTGAGTTAAATTGATGAAATTTTATATACATTAAAAGCTAGCGGGGCTAATCGAATGTGCTTAATTTTATGAGTGCTAATTGGTTTACGGGTTATGAACGGCTCAAAAGTAGGTTGAAATGATTCGTGTAAATAGCACATTGTGCGTTTCCAGCTTTTTAACTTGCCTGGACACGCTGGCGCGTTTATTGATATTGTAAAATAAAAATATGCAGAGTGTTTTTATCATATTATATAAAGTGGTGAACACTTTAAATGAAAACACATTTTTAAGTACTCTATAAAGCCTAATAAAATTAAAACGAAAAAGATTATTCCAGAAATCAAAAAGTGATTTTTGCAAACAAAATAAATAATAAAATCATAGTTGTAAAACAAAACACCATTTGTTAAGAATGACGCACACAGACACTAATCTATCAAAGCGACAATATTGCACACGCCTCATTCACGAAATCGAGTCGTAGCTATTGGCGGTTAGTTTGAACGTTGTTTAGATTTATTATAGAAAATAGGTAATTGCGTAAAATAGAACGCGATATATGCCTTTCTCGTTCTGGTATGTTTTTTGAGAAAGAAAAGTGGCAGATCGGCAACGTTTACTAGTATTTTAAGTAATAAATATGTATAGAAAGATTTTATCGAGTATGTCATATTTAAATTCAAATAGCTAAAACGTTTTCAATTACTTTTTTTGTTTTGATAGTTGCCGCTATTAATGAACAAGAAACTATTTGCAATCCATTTTAGCTTAGTGGGCGACGGTGATCACTTATCATCAGGTGACCCTCTTGCCTTGTCTTTTCCATACAAAAAAAAGTTTGTAATCAATTCTTTTACGACCATCAAATATTGTATGGTCGTAGCTAAAGCTATACTGCACCTGTCTCTCTTTTTTTTTATCTATTCTTCTTCTAAAAAACTTCAACTTTCACTCGAATTTCTCATAACATTCTTTCGCATGCGGTCTATCCTGTAAAATCCGGTTGCATTGTAAGGGGTTTTCGAATTTCTATTATACTTTTTTTTCCCTTTTTTTCATTTCCGTTAGACATTTCATTAGTTTCACTTCGATTTTAGTTCGATGCAGCTCGCATTGCTTTGCTTTAATTAAATTGACAGTTCAGTTAAAATCACTTCGCTTTATTTTTAGTTTGTTCCGGTTTGTAATCGTTTCGTTTCATTTTGATTATTTTATTTCGCTTTGATTCGGTTCAGTTCAACTTCGTTTCGCTTCGCTTTCATTCGGTTCATGCGACTTCGTACTTTTCCGTTCCATTTCGTTCCTTCGTCTGGACTTCATCAGTTCTGGACGCTCTCAAAAGCGGCACTTGGCAGCTTTAGTCAGACTTCGCTTCCGCCATTACGCACAGGAAATGACATTTTGATCCATACGGCAAAAGAGAAAGCCGATCTCCTGGGCGATCTCTTTGCCTCGAACTCTACTTTGGATGCCCAAGGAACAACGCCGCCGACCATCCTGCTGTGGCAGGGCTCAATGCCTGAGGTTAAGTTCAACCAATCAGTTCCAGCTGTTTGGCGAGCTCTGTTCTCTTTGGACATCCACAAGGCGAGCGGACCAGATGGCATCTCTCCCTTAGTGCTTCGTTCTTGTGTTCCTGAGGTGACATCGGTGCTACCGCTTTTGTTTCGGCACTCCTACTCAGTCGGCGTAGTCCGATTCTGAAAAAGGCGATGGTTCTGATCTATCTAACTACAGGCCTATTGCTATCACCTTCCTACTCTCAAAAGTCATGGAGAGCGTCATCAATAGCCAGCTATTGGTTTATCTAGAGGATCACGGATTGATTAATGACCGACAATATGGCTTCCGCCATGGTCGCTGAAAGCAAGGGAGAGGACCTAGCAGTTAGTTTGGACATGGCGAAGGCCTTTGATCGAGTATGGCATCGAGCGCTCCTTGCTAAACTTTCATCCAATGGGCTTCCCGAGAATTTATGCAAGTGAATTGCCAGCTTTCTCACTGGGCGCAGTATCAAGGTCGCCAAACATATGCCCATGACATGTTAGAGGATTCTAGCATTCATTGCTATGCAGGTGATAGCACAGTGGACGCTGTTTACTCCGGCCGAGCAAGTCTTTCTCGGGAAAACGCTGAACAGTGCCGAAATAAACTTGTGTCTTCTGTTGAGGCATCTCTCGAGAATGTCTCCTCAGGGGGTGAAAGGAACTTAGTTCAATTTAATCTCCTGAAGACACAAGTTTGCGCGTCAACCACAAAAAAATCCATTTTTCATATCGCCAGTCTTTCAAAACACTCCGCTTACAGCCGCGCCCAGTATCAGTATATTGGGCCTTAATGTTTCGAGTGACTGCCAGTATCGCGATCATCTGGAAAGCAAGGCCAAGTTGGCCTCGGAGAAACTGGGGGTCATCAACAGAGCGAGACGGTATTTCACGACAAAACACCGATTGGCCCTATATAGGGGCCAGGTTCGATCTCATATGAAGGAGTAATGTTCTCATCTCTGGGCGGGTGCACAACAGTATCAGCTTGAACCATTTGATCGCATACAAAGTAGAGCCATTCGAATCATTGGGGATCCAATGATCTGTAAAAACTACATATTTTCCAATTGTATATTTAACTAATAATATAAATAACTAATTTAAAAACAGTAAAGGAGTTAATATATTGTTACAATTGTTACAGTTTTAAAAAAGATATTGTGAGTACTTATCCAAAACAATTGTTAATTAGCTAAGGCTATCTCTGAAGCTGAAATTATTCACTGATGTCAGCACATTTAACAGAGTTTTAAATTGATCATAACAAGAACATAAAAGAATGTATTGTTACAAAAATATATACGTATAATAAACAATTAGCAATAATTAAAATACGACCAATGTTGATGTACTATATAAATACATTACAAAATCCTTATAAAAATTACGATAATATAATTATTAGAATATTACACATTAAAGTAATAAAAAATCATATTAGAATATGATTATAGTTATCAGTCAATTCTATTTCTTAAATGAATAATCATGTAGTTCAAGCGGGTGAAGCCACGGGCAGGCCGCTAGTCTGTGATATAATCCGTTGTTTATAGATTGCTCATATGAATGAATCAACAAATAGGCTAAAAACTTTTTTTTATTTAAAAAAAAATGTCTGTAGCCTTAATTATCCGTTCCGTCATTCTGATATTTGTATAAACATGAAGTATGTGCAAATAAAAAACTTAAGAAAATATATATGTTGTGTGCAATTTGGTGATGCGACACGCTCCGGTGGCAGTGGCGGCCGGCGCCGGGCGGTGGAGACGCGCCCCGCGCCCCCCGCGCCTCCCCGCACCGCCCTTCAGTCGTGCACTTATAGACAACAATGGTTGTACAGAACAATGTTGTTTTTCATATTATCTTCAACCGAATTTACAATTGGAGACGAAATTTAGTTGAAATGGCTATCACACTAATAAGTAAATGTTAAAATATTGTTATCGAATAGAATAAAATTGGCTAATATTTACCGCCGTTAGTAATATTAACAGCAGATAATCTATCAATTCAATCAATATTCATTAAATTCAAATATATTGTCAATATCGCACAAAAAAGTGCATAACAGATGCATACTGTTCGATACATCGATATCCGGGGAGGCAGTACGCGCCGCGGACCTGGTGGGGGGCGGCGAGGGGGCGAAGGTGGGAGTACGATGTTGCACCGAGCGGTGGACTTGCCCCGTACGTAAAAAAATTGCGAAAATTGTAAGACAATCAACAGGTATCGCAGAAAATTAGTAAACAGTCGAGAGAGTCGTGTCCGCTAAAAACAAATCACACACATCCTCCGCACAGTTCAGCTCCACAAAGACGAAAAATCGAATATACACATATAAATTCACAAAGCAAATACGTCGCGGCGGAGGTCGCTTATAAGTTATGAAGCAAAGTAAAGAAAAATTGTACGAGTATTACCATTTTCTTAATAAAGGCGAATGTAACATACTTTATATCACACATTAAGTAAACAATAACAACCAACCAATATTGGATTCGTCTAAATCACAACGCACCAGACGTACATGAAGAATAATAATCACACAAACACACAAACTTCGCTTAATCAACACGAGCGTCGTTATTATAACAAATAGCCACTTACCATCTCTAGTCCAGCTCGCGTATATCAAACACGACGTGTTGTTCTGCCCCTCGACGGCGGATGCACTGCGAGGCGCGAGGGCTGTGGATCGATGACGGGGATGAAGCCGCGACCCCACGGCGCATGCCCCGCCGCCTCTATGATATACGAGGATAGGTATTTGATGGACGACTCCTTTGTCCCGGCCGAAATCGGCCCATATATAACCGATAGATGCAGTTTCTATGCAAACTGCGCATGCATTCTGGAAACATCGAAAAATCATTACGTCGATGGCTTATAATATGATATCCAATTTTTAGTAGGATCGAATAATGAATAATTGTTTTGGTTTTTTAGCAATAACTGTTGTTTATCGCAGGTTCAATCATAGGTTATATTTTTGATATTTTTTTTTGTAAGGGCAACATGTCTTTTTTCAAGAATAAATCTTTAGAAAAGACAAAAGCTGGGTGTTCGCTGAGTCTGATATAACCATTAATTGTTAATAAATAAAAACTGTTATATGTCTATCATAGAGATTGCAATGTAAAATTAATTTTCCGTTAAAAGCTAAGTTCCGCATCCAGTATTAATTAAATGCACATTGTCATTGAACGTACAAAAAATCTCTTCCCTCTCAATTCCACTCCTTAGCGTGATTCATTCCTTGATTAGACTCAATTGATCAAATGACTTATAATTAATTAGGTACACAAGCAGTAAGTATAGGTACGAGTATATATACCTACGAGTAGTACTTACTTACACTTTTGCTGCACATGATATTGCTTACGGAACATCGACTCAAAACATTAGTTCAAATGTATACATATCAGGAAATCTAAGTAGTTTGTACGTTTTTGTTGACTTTTGTTGTCCAAACATGTTAATGTTGTTCTCTTCCGCCGCTGTTACAACAGATAGTGTCATGCGAGACAACAGTGAAGATGATTATTAGAGCTATATTCAAATTTGATAAATTTCTTTTGATTGCCACGTTACTCTCGCAATATTCCTGCTATGAAAAAAGTAATACTTTAGAATTTTATTTTCGAATTAATTGAATTAAAACAAGTTTATGTACGTTAAAGTCTTAACTTTGTTTGCTTCTGCAGAAATGTTTGTTTTGCTTAGCGCTACATAAATAATTACTTCACAGCTCTAAGAAAAATGGTGAGAAGTCAGTCAAAGATGGTGCAAAGACCAATCAGTGATAACAGCGGGGGCAATTGGGGAAAAATGTCACATAGGATATCTCAAGAATTTTATCCTGGACTAAGCCAAGTAAATTCAGTCGTACACAAGATGCAACGACCAAAAATATCTACAATTCTGTCCTCTATCGACACTGGGAAGAGCAGGACGCTAGTATCCAGGATGAGTATCGCTAAAACAGAAAATGTGCAACCGTTTGAATTGAGAGCAGCGAGAGGTGCTGCCACCGACGTCTTACAGAGTAGTGATCATAACTTTCTTTTTGATGATTATAATCAACATGATTTAGGAAATGCATCTAATATTTATAACGGCGTTGATGAAACAGTCAACTCTTTAAAAACGTCCAATTTTTTCTATTCCATAATGACATCGAAGACCAACCACACCTCTGATAATGATGATATTATTTTAATACCTAGCGACATACAACCGCACGCACAAAGTGTGAATCTTACAAAAAATATGACTTCAAGCACTGATTCCATTTTAAATATTAATAAAGTTGCAGAAGAGCGATTACTCAATTTAATTAAACCAGCTTTAGACGTGGATAAAGATAAGGCTGAATGTATCACGCAAGTACAGACGGTAACAGAAAAAACATGTCATGTGTTAAAGGAGGCGGCCGCTGACATAGAAACGGAGAAGACATTTGCTGGATTTGATATTGAGGTAAGTGCTGAAAGTAATTACAACCATTAATATTTTAATTCTTTTTAGCTTCACGCTGTGTCCCGCAAATGGCAGGGTAGGTAGAGGGAACATAGTGTTAAGTATATTTACTCTCCGTTCCCCACTTTTCACCTTGTTATCAGAGGAAATGAAAATAATTAGTTCATCAAAATGAAAATCGAAAGCTTTTACGGTTAAGTCAGTATGCCGATGCGCCACGATGGTCATAATTTTTTTTCGTAATTATCCTTTTTTTACAGCCGCAATGGATGACTCAAAAACAATTTTGGAACATTATGTATGAAAGTCGCTACGAAGCTCTCATGAGAAACCCTAAATGGCCTCCGTTGAAAGTAAGTACATATATTTATTTCCCAATCAGACATACAGAACTATAGACATAATTACAGACAAATGACACTATCAGTTGTCACAGTTGTATATTACCATAACAAGATCGTAGAAGTGTACACGTTTTAAATATATAGAGAGTGACTGGTAATTTAACCAATTCCTTCAAGCGAGTTATACGGGAGGTACGAGTAATTTGGATCAAAAAACGTCCAATCAACTGGGGTTCAAAATTCCATACTCTCAGAGATATGGTCTTTAATATTAAATTAATTCTTTTCCGATCTTTGACTGTAAAATTAAATTAAAAAAAAAGGATGCATTTTTAGAGCTTAAAAAACTCTTTTTTTTCAAGCTTAAAAATGAATAATCTATGTATAGTATGTAGCTTTAATGATATTTTTTAAATATTACATTCTTTTTTTATTTTAGGTCATATTAATACCCAGAACGAATATACACTCGATTTGGAAAAAATCGTTTGAAAGTTTACACAACGAAACCGTGCGCAGTATCATATCAAATATCGTGAAGAAACTTAATTTTTATTCAAATTTAACTTTTTCTTGGAATGAGGTGTCACATTTAGCTTACTGGTGGAAAAGTGCACGCCAGAAAAGTCGAGCGGTATGTGTCTAATGTGAACGTAAGAATTTGTAGATATTTTAAGATACATATTGTTCGTATAAGTAGAAGAGTCTGAATATCTTCTAAAGAATATAGTGCCTTCTGTCCATGAAAACTGAAAAGAAATGTAAAGACAGAGTGCTATATGTAAAAAATATATATCTGTGAGGCCAGTCGTGGCGCAGGGGCACAGAGTGTGACTGTAAAATCGACTGGTTGTGGGTTCGATCGCCACTCGAGGAAATGAAATATTTATTTACATTTATATTTTCATTTCTTCCCTCTGGTTTTGAGGCAAAGCGCGGTATTAAGTTCCGTTAACTCAACACGCAATGCCTCTAAAGCTCGATGGAACGACGGGAACGGAGTGTCTTAACACTAGGTTCCTTTTGCCTACCCTGCTGAGTGCGAGATACATCGTGAAGCTGATTTATTTTTTATTTTATCTGTGGAGAACGTAAAATATTAACTTCCTCTGACAATAAATAGTTTGTATTTTGAGATTGATTACTAAATATTTATATTTAGTATATATGTTATGTTTTTATTAAAATTGTTTTTAATAAAACAACAACTTGTCACTAAACAATTTTTTTGCCCTTAAAAAAAGATACTCAATTTAGGTTGCAATATCAAAAACTTTTGATTATTATTTATTTTTTATTAAAATAAAATTAATAAAAACTAATAGATGGTTCCAAGCAAAGTATATAATAAGAATATGATTTAGCAAAATTTTCTACAATATTTAATAATGCGGCAAATGGACGAATAACTCAATATCACGTCAACCGATTTCGATGATTATTTTTTATTGGAAATGAGTTTGTTTAGGTTCTGATTATGGGATCCGGTGGAAGTAGTTTTTTTTATTAAAAATTGTTTTAAGTAATATATTTGGAATAAGGTTACTTTGTTTCAAGGCTCTTCATCGTCTTGTTAATGAAGGGAGGCTAGAAATTACAACTGGAGGATGGGTTGAAACAGCAGAATCCACATCTCATTTGTTCGGTATTATCCATCAACTGATCGAAGGTAATTACAAAAATTTTATAAACATAGAATAGCTACATCTCCTCTGATTGAACTCTGAGTGAGTATATTTAGGTTTTTTGCGTAACAGAATAACAATATATTTAATTTTACTATTTTATAAACATTTTCAGGGCATCAATGGCTGCAACATAATCTGAATTGCACTCCAGACATCGGATGGCTGACAGCTAGCGTGACGCACAGTCCCACTTTTACTTATCTACTCTCTTCGGCTGGAATATCACACTTGGTGTTCACAAATTTACATTTTTCTTGGCAGCAATTCCTCACTGAGTACCAATATACAGATTTTGTTTGGGTTCAGAATTGGGATAGTAATAAAAACAGCGATACCAACCTTAATAAAGCTTTACATAAGATAGGTAACGAGCGCTACCCAAGGCATTCGGTTCTAGCACATTATTTACAATTTAACTCAGGTGGCTTCCAAGCCTGTGGTCCGAAAAGTGACATCTGCAGCACAGAGTTTAATTTCGCCAATATAAATAATAATATACATATCAATACATTCAATGTTAAAGAAAAATCAGAAAAGCTACTCGAACAATACTCAAAAACTGGAACTACAACGTCCCATAATGTCATTATTGCACCCATTGGTGATCAATTTTCGTACGAATATCAAGCAGAATTCGACTACCAGTATAATAATTATCAAAAAATTTCAGAATTTGTTAATGTTAATCAAGACATTTATAAAGCTACCGTTAATTTTGGTACAGCTAAAGACTACTTTAAAAGCGTATTAACAAATCACAAGGTTTTTCCAACTGTAATAGGTGATTTTTACAGTTTTGCCGACATCGACAGTGGGAAACCCACGTACTGGATTGGACAATTTATTGCGAGTCCAATGCTTAAGATTTTAGTAAGACGTATACAGTCTACTTTACGAAGTACTGAAATTTTGTTTTCAATAGCTAATAACTTTAAGGTATTTAAAGAATATAATATTTCCAGTTTATTAAAACGATTAACAAATGCTCGCGAAATAGTTGCCAGACTGCAAGATCGCAATGTCGTCAGTGGGACATTGACAGCGAAAACGACGAGATATGTTCAAGACGAAATTTTGAAAACAGCAAAAGACTGTTGGTATATCCAAGAAATATCCACAAGTTTACTCACCACCAAACCAGGACTTAATGAAAGCTATCTCGAAAAATATATCTATAGAGATGGGGAGATAATATCTTCATTTAAGCCCGTTACTTCAGGTGACCAAATATATATTTTTAATTCTCTCAACCACGAAAGAACTGAAACAATAGAACTATTAAGCGGGCAGACCAATTTGCGCATACTAGATTATAATAAGAAAGAAATAGAAATGCAAATTAATCCTATTTGGAAATATACTCCCGAAAACAAAATAAAAATTTCCATACAATATTTTAAAATTTATTTCCTCGTCGTTATTCCTCCGATGTCATTTCAGCTTTTCAAAATAAAGAAAAGTTACAACGTCATACAAAGTGTGTCTACAATTTATTGCGTAAACTGTGTAACTGATAATTCCGAGGATGGTCCAGAGTTACCTTTCAGCATTCATGCCTTGGAAAAAGGTGATATACAACTTGAAAATTACAGATATCGCCTAACATTTGACGAATACACTGGACTACTGAAAACTGTCACTGATAAAATAACAGATAGTGATAGAAAGATTTTAATAGATTTTGGCACGTACAAAAGCTCACGTATCAATTCTGCTATATTCTTATGTAATGCAACTTCTAGACCTCTAGAGGATGTCTTTTCAAAATATAAAATAAATTCAACATTGATGACAATAATGATAGTATCTGGCAAACTTACAACAGAACTGGTATCTATTCATAGTAAATTCCTTCGTCATAGCGTCAAAATATTTCACCTCGTCGATAATCCTCTTTCTAATGCTATAAAATTAGAAACTAAATTAGATTTAGAAAGTTATCCTAAGAGCCGAAATCTAGAAGACATATGTATGTCTATCACAACGGATATAAATAGTGGTAATTCGCCGAAAATTTTCACCGACAATAATGGCTTTCAATATTCTCACCGAACAGTCAATTTTAGTCGACGCATCGAGTCTAATGTGTTTCCAATGACAAGCATGGCTTTCATAGAAGATGATATTAATCGTTTGACTGTAGTCACAGATCACGCTCAGGGTGTGACGTCACTGCAAGAAGGCCAGCTAGTGATTTTGTTAGACAGACGTGTTGCCCGCGACGATGGACGCGCCCATGAAGAAGGTATAGCAGAAAATAGCATAACGCATCAAACTCATTACATTCTACTGGAAACTTTTAAAGAACCAAAGATTCGGAAAACTCGAGCAAACTCTAAAACTAATTTAAGATTACCGACGTTATCTGCAATATATTTGGCCAGTACTCTTAACTATCAATTAGACGTGTATTATATAGTTAGAAGTAACAATTGTCATTATGCCTTTTTTCCTTTAGTCAAAACAAAATTGCCCTGTGATGTGACAATTCTCAACTACAGGATGTTGTTGAATAATATCTCTAAATTTCATCCAAGGACAGCTCTTATGACACTTCACAGACAAAGCTACTCCTGCTCCATCGATCCTGATGTGAACTTACATTGTGGTGGCGAAGAAATTATATTAAAAAAAGTATTTCATAACATCAGAGCAGCCTACCTAACTAATTTGGTGGGAACGAGCAAAGGTATTGAGGTACACGTTCTTAATAAAGATAATTTTGCACCGATGGAAATTATAACATTACGAATCCAATTCTAATTTACCAAAAGATCAAAAAATACTAAAGAAAAGAAGGTATTTTATAAATCAACATAAGTTATTGGTTTTTAGCATTTTTATACATAAAATTAGGTGATAGATCGAGAATGGGTCACACCAACACAGAAAAATTTTACTACTACAGTTACTGTATTTAATGCTCGTACTCGTGCAAATAATAATAGTTTTCGTTTCATCAAAATCGGGCCAGGTTTCCCAAGGTTACAGCGTAGTAAAGTTTCAGCGCATTTTTAAATTTGCGTTCCTTCGCCAGCTACTGCGTGACGTCACGCATATATGTCCGATCACAGGTGAGGCGGAGTGTCTATGTCTATATATAAAGTTTTTGTTGCTGTGTTTGTGTTTGCAATTACTTTAGACATTGTTCTTATTAAATTAATATATGATGGAAGAGAGTTTTGTAAAAGGATATTTTTATGTAGCGTGATATTAATCTAAGAACGTTGAGTATATAGCCACAAAGTAAGTAAATGTCTAAGTACTCATTTATATTAGTACTTTAATCAAGTTTTACTGAAAGGCAACTATTTTTTGTCGAGTTTTAAACGGCAGGAGAAGCAAACGTTTTCCTAGTTGATAATGTTTAACACAAATTTCCAATAATATTAAACGACTAGCGGCCCGCCCGCGGCTTCGCCCGCTTAAGCTACATGATTATTGATCTAATAAACAGAAATGACTTTTAATATGATTTTTATTACTTTAATCTGTAATTTTCTAATATGATGTTTTTACTACATTATCGTAATTTGTATAAGAACTTTTGATTGTTTTGAATTAAAAAATACGACCATGTTGATATTTGATATTTATAAAAGTATACATAAAGCTAATTATTTCTTATACGTATATATTTTTGTAACATTACGTTCTTTTTATCTATGTAATGTACGTCGCATCATAATTTTAAAACTCTGTTAAGTGTGCTGAAGTCAGTGAATAATTTAATTTACTTTTTCAGAAACAGCCTTAAATGTTATATTATTGATTTTAGGGTTATTACAGAGTACACGTAAAAAGGTTGTTTTTAGGCATTTTTCTATAGATTTATTTTAAACGAACAAACGAACCGAAGAATCTATGTATTTACTTAATACTACTTTGAAGATCAAATCGTTCTTTATCTCTGTGTTGAATTAATTACGACTTAAACTTAACTGTTATGATTATGAAGGTAAATATGTAGTTATTACAGAGTGCACGCAGAAAGGCTGTTTTTAGGCATTTTTATATAGATTTATTTCAAACGAACGAACGAATGAACCGAAGAATCTATGTATTTACTTAATATTTATTTGAAGATCATATCGGTCTTTACCTATGTGTTGAATTAAATACGACTTAAACTTAACTGTTATTATTTATGAAGGTAACCTTCACTAACAATTCAATTTTGTTTACTGTATTGTTTGTACTCTGAATCTTACCAGCGTGATTGCTATATAACATTCGCAGGCAAGTTAATGCCTTGAGTTCATTCAAATATATAAATGCCGACTTTTTTTTAATGAACCTATTTTGATGAAGCAAACTTTAAATATTAAGTTGAGTTAAAACAAAGCAATTGGTGAAACTTTGTAAATCGGTTCAGTACTTTCAGAGAAAAATGACAGACAGACAGACAGACACTGACAGACAGAAGAAATTCAAAAAAAATATTTTTGCTTTCTATTATTCTTTTTAAGTGTCTCTATATCCATTTCAGTCAAAATTACTAAATGTACAGACAAAATATTTTTACTGTTTTATTATATATAGAGATAATAAGTACAGTTTAATTTAGATTAACAAACAGGGTTAACAAATATTTCCTTATTTTTTTATTGACTTTTTAGTAGGTACTTTTAAAAAGGTCTACACAAAAAGTTTTTTTTAATTCTTTATAGCAAATAAACTGAATGATGTTTTTTTGTTTGGGTGGGATTCATGTAAAGTACATGTTTTTGAAGTATTGCGTATCTTCTATCTCAAAATAAAAAAGGTTAACTTATTACAGATCAGGAACAGAAAGTTAAGGTGGCGAAACATATTTCACGCTGAACTCCATATGCAGTAGGTTAGTCAGAGGGAGCCTAGTCTTAAGTCACTCCGCTCCCTTACCCACTACACAATCCCTTCTAACTTTCAAAGTCAGCTCCATAACAATCAGTTCAAATGGTCCGTACAAACGGAAAGACAGACAGGCAAAAAATATATATATTGTTTATTTCTGTTGGAATCATGTTAAATCATGTCAAATTGATATAACTTTTTTATTTATGAACCGATTATAATAAAACAAACACTTAATGTTGCTAGAATCTAATAGTGAAAATCGTATTTAAATCAATTAAGCCGTTTCTGAGTATAAGGTGACCAACGCACAGATAAACAGATCAAAATTTTAAAAGTCATTATTTTGAGTTTTATTACATTAATAAGTGCCTCCAGTAGTAGTTTTTCTGATAACTTACTTCAATTGAACTTACTCTCATCAGTTACGATTTTATTAAAAGT
The DNA here is from genome assembly GCA_013403705.1 of Heliconius hermathena. Taxonomy (NCBI): domain Eukaryota; kingdom Metazoa; phylum Arthropoda; class Insecta; order Lepidoptera; family Nymphalidae; genus Heliconius; species Heliconius hermathena. The sequence continues at coordinate 88,020 of JAAIXJ010000636.1, read as the reverse complement.
GAGCACTAAACGAGCGAATATATCGCGCTTATGAAGGTGCTTGTCCCACACAAGCGCCGACTGGCATGACGCAACATGACGCGGAGGCCATACTTTAATGTTTAATATCTCAGTCATTTTTGAAAATAGGAAAAAAAATAAAGACAGAATCTTTTTGCTCGAGATACCTATTTTTTAAATATGCTGATTAAAAAACGTTGGTGTGACTCATTTCAATAATTTGTGATTTTAATCTGCTTTGAATTGACTTTAAATGAATCATTATATGCTACACATGTAAAATTATTATATAACTTTAATTTTATTCCATTACATTTAAAAAAAATTGAGTGTGAGTATTATATGAGTATATTTACCATGCTGTAAATAAATATTTCAATAGTACGTAAATATTTTGTTTAATTTAAATTGACACTCCAGAGATTACAATTTGTTATTTTTATCTTGCAATGCAGTACTTGATGCTTTAATATTAAAGTACCCAATTATACAGCGTTAGTAAAAAGTAATTGAAGCAGTTTAATAATTAGCAAGTGACAGAAGACAATACCAATAATTTATATAGAAGCTACGATAAATATATATTATATTCGCTAAATTTACGGTATCTATAAATAAAAATAAATTTGATTCTTTTTAAATTTCGCTAATCGAGGCTTAAAATGGCTAAAAAGTCTTGTCGGTTACATAAAATTAACAATAATTGATATACGGTACTGTATAATAATTGCTTTAAAAATAAAATAACAATAACAATTAATAATGTATAAAGCAATTCTATCGAGAACGTGTGCTCCGCGCTCAACGACGACGACGTCGACTGTTGTATAATCTGTATCGTACGAGATATTCTGGAATAGACAAAGACAATATGTACTATGCACTTATGTAGTCTTATTCTGTAACTCGTTACAAGTGTCTGCGCCTCGTACTTTGTTACATTACCATTCACGTACTTAATATGTGACTGACTTCATTTTTTCACTTATCTATAACAAATAAAATAGGATGGTGACGTTTTCTATAAATTAGATTAGTGTCGACTCTTTAATATTTCACTCTGACCCACTTCTCAACAGGTGTACGCCGTAATAAGGCTTTGTTTCAATTCGAAAGAAATGAAGCGACGCGTAACATATTTTTTGATATTTATCCATTTAAAGCACTTCAATTATGACAGCAAATGTGAATAAAGACTTTAGCGTTGTGAATATATTTAGATATTAGCTTTAGAAACTTTTGAAATTTATTCGTTTAAATGATGTTCATTTTGAATTAATTGTCTTGTATATATGTTTATAATTATAAATCTACACAATGGGATTGCTCATATCGAAAATATGGAGCCTTTTCGGAAATGAAGGTAAGAAAGTGACATGTTAATTATAAATATTAAAGGCCATAAATGAGTGTCGCTTCGCGATAAGGTAGCGAGTACTCTTGACATGCTTCTGAGATTCATTTTTTTAATATTACTTCAAATTAATAACTATTCAAATAATAATTCGTTTTAAGTTAACTTTATCATAAATTGAACTAAAAAGTTATTTTTTTTATAATTTACAGAACACAAATTAGTGTTAGTGGGCTTAGACAATGCTGGTAAAACTACAATATTGTACCAGCTACTGCTCGGTGAAGCTGTTCACACTAGGCCGACCATTGGATCCAATGTGGAGGAAGTAGTGTGGAGAAACCTTCGCTTTGTGATGTGGGACCTTGGAGGACAACAGAGTCTACGCTCGGCTTGGAATACTTATTACACTAACAGTGAAGTAAGTACTTAAATACTAACTTATATAATTACTGTAACAAGATAATGAAACATTTATGTAAAACACAATTATATAACTCATTTTATATAATATAATGCTGTGCACAGTACTAATGTGAAAGTAGTCATTTAAAATGTATAGTTTCACAATTTTATAATTATAATAAAATTATATATTTATTTACATGTTATGGTGCAAATATCAAACATTTTATGTGTGTACAGTGAAGGACCTTGAATCTGCTATGTTTTCCAAAAATCTTTTGTTTGTCAAAATGTTTACTAGAAGTGTTGCAATGATAAATTAGCTTTTAAGCACTCTGTGTCGATAGAATATTACAATTTTAGTTGTTACTGTTATTGAAGTTTTTATTGTCCACTGTGAAAAAAAATCATTATTTTGCACTTAGAAGGTCCTATGCCGATATTGACATTACTTTTATTTCCTTAGCAAATTGGTGAATTGGCAAAGTGAAGGTTATTATAAATAAAAAAATAGTAAGCTTATTATATGCAATGTTTGTGGGTTCAGTCCCCAGTCGGCGTAATAATTTATTTCAATTCCTCTCTCTGGAGAGACAAAGTGAGGTGTTGAGTTCATCTACTCAACATGCAATGTTTCAAATTCATAGCAACAACTATACTTGTTTACTAAAACTATATGTTTTTCAAACTGAATGAGAAAGAATATGTTCTTATATTTCCTTTAGACATCACACCTTTGTTGTCATTATTCAGCATGCCCATTACTGGACTTTAAACTTTGCTTAATGGCCCTAATAAGTAATTTAAATTATGATCTGATTGAATGCCTCAGCGAATGACACATTTGTGAGAGATGGCCCCAATTGCAATGCATATATATATATATTGTTAATAATTTAATGATTAAAGCAAATTTGAGTTTTCTGTTTGTTCGTTATATAACTACTATACGATAATTATTTATGCACACCTAGAATAGGCATGGCACAGATTTTGAGAAACTGTTCTATAGTACAGTGTATATCATATTTCTGCAGAAAATAAATATTTAGTATTAAAAAATATATTACTTAATACTTTAATTTACAAGTTTAAATAGGACACAAAAATGCATTAAAGTATTATGGTGTCGCTTGTGACATCCAGTGTGAGTAGTCTGTCAATAGAAAATGTCAATTTGTTTGTTTACCAAGTTGTGATGTTATCACTCTGGCAACATGTTGTGGTGTCTTGTCATATTTCATAGTTTTATTTTCTAAAAAATTATTAATCTTATACTTAACAATTAAATTAATGAGTGTTCTGCACACACAGCACAGACTAGTATTGAGTTTCACCGCTCAAAATGCAATGTTACTAAAATTGGATGAGTACTTAAGTAGAACATTTTTATCATAGCTGTTTTGTTTTTTGACTTACTTAAACAAAGCTGAACTGAGTGTTGCCAAGCTCTATAAAATAACATACATAGAGTGCATTTTGCAAGTGTAATGCAATGTGTATATATATATATATATATATATATATATATATATATATATTGTGTATTATATGTATATAATCAAAGCAGGTTCAATGCCTATATGTGGTAGAACTATTTATATTTGTATAACTACTTTACTATGTGAAGCAAAGAAGGAAATTGCTTAGTTTATTTGCTGTGCTGAAAGGTCGTCTCACAATTTATCAAAGTGTATTATTTATTATAAGGAAATATCATCACTCTATTGAGTAACTTTATACTTGTTTATAGAGGATAGCGAGTCACTATATAAAGGTTGTGGGTTCAATTCCTTCCAAGGCTTAATATCTATGCGGCCGACATGAACATTTATTTTATAAATTGTGGTTATTATTTATACAGGCCATTATGGCATAGAGGAACAGTGTGTGATTGTAACTGTAAGGGTGGGTTCAAACCTCATTTGCAGGAATTACCTTTATTTTAATATTTATTTTCCTGCTACTTGACACCCGAGTTACAGAAATGTGTGAAATAGATTTTACACATATGTATTTTGATATTTCTAATTATCATTTTTAATGATATGATGTAATTTTGCATTGCGTGAGTGAAGTCTTACTTTTATTGTAATTAAATATTCATTCAAAATGACAGCGTTTGTTAAACCAGTTTGAAATAAATAAAACATGACTTTGAATAACACTTTAATTGAGTTGAGTTGATAAAATTAAGATTAAAACTGACTTTTTATGATACGAGTAATATTACTAACTATGTAATATATTGAAGCCAGTAGTGGAGTAGGGCACAAGGTGTGCCTGTTAACGCAAATGGTTGTGGGTTCAATCCTCACTCGAGTAAATGAAATATTTATTTAAATTTATATTTTTATTTCTTGGTTCTGGGGTCGAGGCAAAGCGCGGCTTTGAGTTCCGCCATTCAACACGCAATGCCTCTAGAATTCGGCGGAAAACGGGGAACGGAATATCTTAACATATTCCCTCTGCATACCCTGCTTTGTACGGGATACAGAGTGAACCTGATTTAATGTATTTATGTGATATATAACGTGTGACTGTAAACGCGACAAGTTGTGGGTTCATTTCTACTCGTAGGAATGCACTTTTCAATATTTTCATTTCCTCAGAATTCAGCGGAAAATGGGGAACGGAAATGTCTTAATGGGTACGGAGAGTCTTAACATTAGATTTCCAGGTTCTGTGCTACGTCTGATATAATGAAAATTTGTTTTATATTTTTGACGTAAGAGACTGTTTTATTGCGATGTTTATGACTTTTTATATTATTATACATATAAAGTATACGTTAAAAATAATTATTTTGAGGCCCTCGTGGCGTAGCAGCGACTGACGGTAATCGCGAAGATTGTAAGTTGGATCCCTCCATTAGGGGGAATTAATTATTTTCAAGATCTGGTAACAAGGCAAAGTGGCGTTGAGTTCCGCAATGTCTCGAAAATAGCTAAAAAAGTATGGATCTGCCATGATGATGAAATATGGAGGATGGAGGGATTTCGCCTATAGTCTTAATTTTCAAAAGTATAAGTATCTATTCCTGTTGAAGGCAAATATTTCATAATACAAAAGCCGGCAATTAAATATCAAAAAATAATTATAACATAATAATTTTAGTTGTAGCTCGATAATAACGTCTCGCATAATTAATAGAGCGATGCGGGATTGATACTGCTGTGTCATATTGATGTAGCAGGTAGCCCGGCACAGGTAGCCCCGCACAGGTAGTCAGTCCCGCACAGGTAGCCCCGCACAGGTACAGCAGGGTAGTCCGTTCCGCACTCATCACCTAATTTCGAGACGTTGAGTGTTGAGTGATGTGATTTATACTTCGTCTTTTTATTAGCACCAATAAGAATTGGACCCACAATATATGTAAATGAATGAAAATTCTATTTATATTGATATTTATTAATAACACAATTAATAATTTACTTTTCCAGTTTGTAATAATGGTGATAGACTCGACGGACCGCCAGCGTCTGGCCATCAGCCGAGAGGAGTTGCACCGGATGCTCTCGCACGAGGAGCTCAGCAAGGCCTGTCTGCTCGTCTTCGCTAATAAACAGGTAATAGCAGGATAGCAGGTAGAGCTCAACGCTGCGCTTTGTCTTGTTACCAGAGCGAGGAAATGAAAATATTAAATAATTCAATGCCGCTGCGCCGCGAATGAAGTCAGCCCTCACTTCATTTGTAACAATTATATATTTTCCCTTTTTGAACCTTTTTTATATATTTGCAAGAAGAAGCTTGTGTTTGTGAAGAAACTTTCACAAATGTTAGTAACATGAGGCCGGTCGTGGCGCAGCGGCACGAGGTATGACTGCAAAACCGACTGGCTGTGGGTTCGATCCCCACTCGAGGAGATGAAATATTTACTTAAATTTATATTTCCATTTCTTCGCTCTGGTGTCGAGGTTAAGCGCGGCGTTGAGTTCTGCCACTCAACACGCAATGCCTCCAGAATTCGGCAGAAAGTGGGGAACGGAGTGTCTTAACACTAGGTTCCCTCTGCCTACCCTGCTGTGTGCGGGATACAGCGTGAAGCTAATTTAATAAATTTAATTCCTTCTCATACAGATATATATACAGATAGATACAGAGTCTCTCTGAGACACAATGACATCAACTGTAATATAGTATCATTATAAGTAAGTATAAGAGGAGATTGAATTAGATGTTCATTGATTTCAATTTAAATTAAAGAAATCTGATTTGTAAAGATTGTATTTTTGTTCTTTAATTATTAAAGTCATCTTAATATTTATCCAAAAACTATTTGAAACATTGAACATTCGATTTCGTAAAAATATTGCTTTGTATAATTACGAGTAGCTGTCACTATGACATGGTGGGAAAATGTCTTAATTCTATGCGACAGTTGTTGGTTCGAACTCCCCACACATGTATTCAACTTCATTAAACGCGGCATTGAGATCAGACACCTACTACACAATGTACTTCAAAATAGGGCGGAGCGTGGCCGAAGTACGAATAAAAAAGCTGAAAAAAATCCTAAATACTATTTTTTATCAGCTTCACGCTGTATCCCGCACACAGCAGGGCAGGCAGAGGGAACCTAGTGTTAGACACTCCGTTCCCCACTTTCCGCCAATTTCTGGAGGCATTGCGTGTTGAGTGGCGGAACTCAACGCCGCGCTTTCCCCTCGACACCGGAGCGAAGAAATGGAAATATAAATGTAAATAAATATTTCATCTCTTTGAGTGGGGATCGAACCTCTATTTTTCATATTCTACTACCTTTTTATTATACAAAAAAGAAATTGCTAAAAATACGAATTTCTGTTAAAGATTTGAATAATAAAACTTAAGTCTAAATATCCTACTTTTGTGTGGGTGTTTGCGGAAATGATTTATTTTGGTCTCCTTGAGCGTTATTACTTCTTGATAACACATCAGTCATCTTTATAAGATTATTTTGACACAGACAGATATATTTGGAGTAATATTGTTCTTATTAATCTATTATACACATTTTTTGTAATAAATTATTTTACAAATTTGGATGTAAGTGACAAATCAAATTGAAAAAACGTCTGGCTATTGAAAAATTATTTTTATTACTGAATATATCAAAATTATTTGGTCTGAATCTTATCTATTTTTATTAAATTATATATAGGATAATAATAATAATAATATAAAACAATAAGGTTATGTACATTTTTTTACTATTTTATACAAACTTAATAACACATAGTTTGGTTGCGTTAAAAGCTACAATATTTAAAATCAATACGTTATAAAATATAATTTCGTCACATTTAATTTAAGCAACGTCGACTTACTTGACCCTGAAGTAACTTACACCAACTGTGTCAACATGTTGTATGACATCATCCAACTTGTTACATCAAAATATTTATAAATACGCCGTATGGCATACATTGGTTTAAAGATCCTATGGTACAGCAATTAATGATTCATTGTTAAGCTGAAGGTCGGTGGTTTGGTTCCTTTTCGTAAACATTTTTAATAATTAATGTAAATGTTTTTTTTTCTATTTTACATTAATTTATTTGTATGTAATTAGAATTAATTGGATTTTTAATAATAATAAATCCATACCTATATTATAAACTCGAAACTAACTCTGTCTGTCTGTCTTTTACGCAATCAGGGCCAAACCGCTAATTCAATTGTGATAAAACACTCATAGAGATATTTGAGGGTCTTCGGATGAACATAGGTTACTTTTTTTTTCTCATATTTGTAATATTACACCCTGACGCTTAAGGCGATCATGTGTCATTCCATCACTTGAAATACCGAAGAGCAAGACCAAATTCCTGCAAAAATCCTTTTCTGTGTATGCCCCATCCCTCTGGAACCAACTACCCCATCCTATCCAGAAAAGCCCTTCCTTAATGTCCTTTAAATCCCAACTGAAAAAGCATTTATTCGCAAGTGAGATTGTTTGACCTAGCTCAGTATTTTTATTTTTTTATTCATTGACTACCTCACTTAGTCATGTTCTTTTTTTTGTATATACCTGTATATTTATAGTCACCATGAATATGTATGTATGTATGTATGTATGTAGTATGTATGTATGTATGTGTGTTATATTTTATGTATTTGTATATTTATGTATATATGTATGTATGTTTGTATATATAATACATTTTCTATACACACTATGTTTTATGTTTATAATTTTTTTTTATATTATTTTCTTTCTTTATTATTAAGATTGCATTAATTGTATCTATACCGCAACTTGGTTCTCATCTACTTCCATTGGTTGGCTGGAAGAGATTTCTTTTAGAGATAAGCCCGCCATTGTAAACAATCTTTACAATTTTATTATTTCTTTCTGTTTTTTTTTACATGCAATAAAGAATATATATTCTCGATATATACTAAGATATTAAAATACATTTCAATTTGACATGTAATTTATTCTGCCATATTAATAACAGCCGTCGCTAAGCAACCGTTGCTAGGCAACAAGGAATTATGTCGTTTTAAGAAAAGGTCGCCAAAAATGAGCTTCCTGAACGCTTATATGGCGTGCGCTGACTCAACTTTATGAGACATATAAAAACTATGTTTACAAAAATATTGTCTTTTAAAAAATATATTAAAAAGTCCACGATGATGTATGTTTATCTCTGAAGGTTGAGCCACAGTAACCATTTTAATATATTTAATTATTTTTTGGATTATTGTTAGTGTATTTTCTATAATTTCGTATTCAATTCTTATCAAAATAAATATAATAGTCACCATTTCACCTAGATTAAAATTATATTTTACTGTACATCATTCTAATAAATACTGAAAGAGATATCACTGATTCAAAATGAGTTAGCCTGCGAACCGCACGGTATAGCCGACCCGAACGGGCAGACGACATTGACGATTTTGTAAATTGTTATACATTTTCGATCTACTGTTATTTTTTATGTGGTTATTTTCTGTTTATTATAAATTTATATTTTTCTTTGGTTCTTCGCTTATTCGAGTAGTAGATTAGTTAGCTTTTCATTAATTTCTTGGTGTGGTGTAAGTTTCGGCCCTGCGCATAATATTTTAGTTAGGTTATCTATTATTATTTCAGTTAGGTTATCTATACCGTTGTTATACATTTAATAAATCGTAGTTTTAGTTTTTTGGGATTTTATTTGATATTGCTCGCAAAAATTATCGAATTTAATGTAGAAAGGAGTTTAGTTGTTTCATATACTTAATATCTATGTACGCGCGCAAGGAAAACGTGTAAAAAGATTTTTCCCGGGTAAATCAGTAAAATCGATCACTGGAAGTCCAATAAAAATTAGTTTAGTTGTTCGGGGAAATAGAAAAAAAAATATAAAAATATTTTTTATTGTATTTCAGTATTATGTAAATAATCACATGCACTTGCAAAAACATAGCACAACACATTTAATTTTAATACTTTTAAATATTTGTTTTACTTTGATAATATTGATAATGTAGCATGTTTTGTTTAGTTTTTTAAATTAATATTTTACTTTGATTACGTATACTTATATTTTTGTTCATTTAAATTAGTTAGATATTTTTTCTAATAATAAGAATTTTCTCTACTTATTATTCTTTTTCGGATTATTATGAATATACGCCTAAATGTATATTTTCTTATCAATCCTATTAAAAACTGAAAACAATTTCATCCGAATCCGCGTCCGGGTCCGCTAGTACATATATATAATATATATTTTAGATGTAATAAAATATTTATTTTATTCCTCTTTTATTTCACTTTAAGGCGCCAAATCTAGTCGATCAGCTGTATAACAACGCGTTCATATCTCGCTGCTATATAGAGATGGGAAGAAAGAAGGTGGAGAATTTAAGTCTAATTGATTACGCTTAGAACCTTTCTTTACGTTTCGTCGACGATTCAAAAGTGCTTGCAAAAGTCGATATGTATATAATTAGTATTTGTTATTGTTTCCAGGATGTAAAAGGTTCGATGTCCGCTGCGGAGATCTCGGAGCAGCTGCAGCTGACGTCCATCAAGCGGCACCCGTGGCACATACAGGCGTGCTGCGCGCTCACGGGCGAGGGGTGAGACATACTCATACATCACGTTTTTTGCATTTAATGTGGCGTCCTTCTGCTTACAACGTCCAATATGGCGGACGTCAAATAAGAGACTGATAGCAATGTTCACGAATTTGCCACACCGATCATACAAATATTGAAATATAAAAATCAAAATGGAGGTCACTTGATTTTAAGTCTAGCTCGATGGAGTATTTTCATAGTTCTTCTGACAAGAGCAAGTTTTGCTACGTAAACCAGAGGAACTATAGTAGCGCTGATGTCAGTTATTAGCACTTTCATTAAAAGCAGTATTTCACGTCGTTATGATTTTTTTAAATGCAACATTGCCGCTTCGTAACTAAACGCTTCAAGGTCTCTTAATTTCGATGAAATCGAAGTATTTACCATGAAAAGTTGCGTCTGCCGTTTTATTTTATTGCTAGGATACTTAGTTTAGTAATAAAGGTGTATTAATTCTTTCTGATAAGTCAGATAAGTTATAATGTTCATGTCATTATTGTGTATCTAAATGTTATTATAATTTTTGTACTATTTCGAACTTTAATTTTTGTTTCATCTCACTCCTAGAATTTTTTTTGTTAGTTTTATTTAAATAGGACCTTGAATAAGTTTTTTTTTGTTTAAAAAAAATAATTTAAAATATAATGCTTACAATGACATTACTTAAAGTATTGTCCATCATTAGAGACCACTTTCTCCCATCTCTCTGGTAGCAATTGAATCCCCCCTCGGAAAAACGACTCATCTTTCGAGGCAATCCAGGAATCAAGCCATTTTTCGGCTTCTTCAAAAGAATGGAAGCGCTGCTCGCTTAAACCGTGCGCCATCGACCGAAACAAGTGGTAATCGGAGGGGGCTATGTCCGGTGAATACGGCGGGTGGGGTAGAACTTCCCATTGAAGTGTTTCCAGGTAAGT
>JAAIXJ010000636.1:42338-74438 GCA_013403705.1 Heliconius hermathena | reverse complement strand
AATGCCCTTGCTTTTGGATCATTCCTAACGCTTTTAAACGTTTTGAAACTGTTGACGCATCTACTTGTAACGTTTTCCCGAGCACTACTAACGTCTGACATGGATTTTCTTCAAGCAATGCCTCCAATTCTGTCTTCAAAATTTGTCGGTGCTCCAGAACGCTCTTTGTCAAATGAAATTAAATTAATCAATATTTTATCACTCGTACGTAAAAAAAACATGAAATACAAAAAACTTTTATCATACGGACACGGATTATAGATATACAGTGTGGAATTGTCAGCACCACTTTAAAAGAAACCACAGTTTTTTACTACTCTATAAAAGCCTAATATAATATTTTTTTTCACATAAATGAAAAAGTGATTTTTTCAAACAAAATAAACAATAAAATTATTGTTGTAATATAAAACGCCATTTGTCAAGAACGACGCACGCACACATAAACCTATCAACGGGAAACTGCCGCACACGCCTCATTCCGAAATCGAATCGTAGGTATTGGCGGAATGTTCAAAGTTGATTAACCTTTTGTAATATTTTTGTAGTAGTATGTGCTTACGTTATTGGTATCTATGCGTAACTGCGTCACACGTAATACAGGTATGGATAAACTTCATGAAATTAAAAAATCCTACATCTAAACTGTTGAGTTATCGTAATTAATTTCTTAAGATATGAGTTTAAAATATTTTACCGTATATGCTGTTCCCGTAAAAGGAGCGCTGACACTTCCAACCTGTATATAATATTTACCAGAATATTCCGTACAATACTTTGTACCATGGCTCTGGTTGTGGCTTTTGATATTCAGAATTTGGTATAAGTTTAGTATTATCAACAGGGTCTTCCTTAAACAAATTGACAAACGCATTCTTTATACCATACTTCCACATCGCTATATAGGGGAAATAACTACCCATAATATTGAGGTATTTGAAATATACATTTAGGAACGTTCTCCCAAAATATGTGAGATATAAGCATGTGATAAAGGTACTAAAAGCTAATTTGTATTTCGCTACTAATGATAAATTTTTGTATGCTGGTGAAGTATCTACGGAGTCGAAGTCACGAAGATAAAATATATTAGATTCTTCTGTTCTCGTTATATTTATTGGACATTTTTCCATTAACTTAGTTGCACATACACCTGTAAAAAGTTGAAAAATTTAGTTTAGAACCACAATAGTAAAATAATTAAAAATATAATAAATAAAAACAACTTCAAAACTATACTTAATGTGCACAAATTTAAACAATAATTAAATTGTATAAAAGAGTATTTTAGTTACTTCGGAGTAAGAAAAAAGTTATCAAATGTTATAAAAGTTCGAGTTTAAAGAGTTTGTTCACTTTAAACTAGACTTACGAAACGATATGTGCAATTGTGTATAAAATAAAATTTAAATAAGATAAACAAAGTACGAAAAAGCATTATACATTAACATACCCCTGTCTTCGGATAGTCCTTTCAATGTATCCCTAAGTTTTTTTTGAAATTCAAATCTTTCGTTTTCCGTATAAACGTATCCAGGTACTTCGGCTAAATATTTTACTGAGAAAATCATTGAATGAGGCTCTATAAATGTCAGAATATTACTAAGACCCTTTATTGTTACGTGAGCAGCGTGATCGAAATATTCAGGAACATTCTCTAAGCATGGAGTGTATACACGTTTCAGTAAGATTTGGCATACTTGACGAGTCTCTTCAAAACTGCCTCTGCATAAATTATATCTGTAAAAACCAATGGTCTTGTGATTGGAAAAAGTATATAGGCATGTTGCGTATGTCGTCTGTTAATTATTATTTTCTTAATTCTAAACGTTTAGAAAATAGATAATAGAAACCTGTCTTTCAACCCTATCATGTGTCCAATAACTCTCCAAAAGTGGTTATATGCTTCCCAGTCGTCACCTCGAAGCTGAGTTATAGAAAATTTATCCGGTTTTAACATAGAAAATCCTATAAAACCAAACAGAGTGATAGCCACGTCCCGCTGAGATACCGTACCCGCGCCCTTTAGCTTGGCTGCCCTGCTAGCTTGTAGGTGTCGACTTCTTACAGTGTAAAGAGACTTCCAAGATCTAAAAGAAAATGTTTTGTTTGAAATAATCGTTGCATACATATAGTGCTTAGACCGTGACAACCAAATCTTTCTCAATAAGCAAATCTGTCTGCATGAATAGAAACAAATTATTATAAAAGAAAATTTGCATTTTGAAATGGTTATATCTATCATATATCAGTTAATTCATGTCCGAAGGTAAATAAAATTTATTTCTCGTGTAGATACGTTGAAGTTAGTTATTCATTTAATTTGATAGGGTTTGCCTATTTTGCCTCTTCAATCCTTATTTCAGGACAATCAGCCTAAAAACTATCCAAGTACAGAACCCGAATTTGAGAACCTTGAGCCAGATATACTCAAATGTGAAGTTAAAGCCGCCATAATGCACCTCAAGAAAGGGAAAGCTACTGGAAGGGATGCAATCCCAATTGAAACAATTCGAGCTTTAGGCGATATAGGTGTCAATATCATTCACATCATTTGCAACAAAGTATGGCACTCTTCAACATGGCCAACAGAATGGACTCATACGGTTTTCATTCCTCTGCATAAAAAAGGCTCAACCAAAAAGTGTAGTAATTACCGCCTTATAGCCACTAATTTCTCACGCTAGCAAAATTTTGCTACACATATTAAATGAGCGATTGAAGACCTTCTTGTCTAAAGAAATAGCACAAGAACAAGCCGGTTTTGTTAAAGGAAGGGGTACACGTGAGCAAATTCTCATAGTTCGCCAAATCATAGAGAAGGCCCGAGAGTTTAACAAGCCTATGTACGTTTGCTTTGTGGATTTCTCAAAGGCATTTGACTGTGTGAACTGGCCCAAGCTATGGGATGTTCTGCTAGACATGGGTACTCCAAAACACTTGGTTCATCTTCTTCGACAGCTTTATGAAGATGGAACTGCGTCCGTGCGAACAGATGATATGTTATCAAATAACTTTCATGCCAGTGCTGGAGTTCGCCAAGGATGCATTATATCACCGCTTTTGTTCAACGTGTACACTGAACTTATAATGCGAATTGCTCTCGAAGACTGGACTGATGGTGTGGCTATTGGTGGCTACAAAATATCAAATTTGCGCTACGCCGACGACACTACTTTGTTTGCGACCAGTGCACGCCATTTAGAAGAACTACTTTTGAAAGTGGAACGCGTAAGCCTCGAATTTGGATTAAAGATCAACCGCATTAAAACAAAAATTATGATTATAGACCAAGCAAATAATAACTCGCCCGAAGTCACACAGATTGCGAGCTGCAATGTTGTCCAATCGTACATCTATCTAGGAACTTTAATAACAAACAGTGGAGGTTGCGTAGAAGAGGTAAAGAGACGTATGGCGATGGCTAGAACTGCAATGGACAGACTCAAGAAAATATGGAAAAATAAAAATATTACAAAAGCCACTAAGATCAGGCTTGTGCAGACGCTTGTTTTGTCCATTTTTCTTTACGCTGCGAAGACATGGACCCTGCGACAGGTCGAGAAGAAAAAAATTGATGCTCTGGAGATGTGGTGCTGGAAACGAATGCTGGGTGTATCATGGACCGAGTTTCACACCAACGACTCCATGAAATCGGCACTAAACAACGTCTGTCGACGTTAGTACAAAGTCGCATACTAAAGTTCTTTGGACATGTCTCCCGAAGAGGAAGTGGCTCCATCGACCGCCTTGTCGTGCAGGGCAGAGTGCAAGGAACTAGAGGGCGAGGAAGATCTCCCATGCGTTGGACCGACCAAATTAAAGCTGCAGTAGGGGGTCCCTTACATGAGTGTACCAGGCTTTCAGCCAGTAGAGATAAGTGGCGAATATTTGTGAGGTGTATAACATCTGCCCCTAATGTCACTTTGTAATGACCACGACCGCTCTGACAAGAGTGTTACGACTAAGATGATGAAGAAGGCAAAATATAGGTATCGACGTGTAGAACATATAGAGTTACCAGTAATATAGAGATATCTAATATTTTTATCTTATTTTATTTGATCACTACGTACATTTTGTGCCGTGTGATCCCGGCCTAGAATAGGATCATCCTGGTACTGGTGGTGTCGTAAGAGGCGACTAAAGTACGTGTGGTAGAGTCACGTCGCCAGCAATGGCAACACGCATGGGCAGACTCGACCGGATCATTACCACCCCCGGCATTTAAAACCGGCGTGAAGTAGTGGCCTTATGCCACTGCGTTTCGCATCAGGTAATGCCGGGCTCCGGAGCCCAACCCACCTTACAGGCAGGCAATGCACCTGTAGCTCCTCTGGTGTTGCACGGGTTCGTGGGCGGCGGTGATCACTTACCATCAGGTGACCCGCACGCTCGTTTGCCTTGTCATTTCCATAAAAAAAAAACATCTGTGGATTTCAGAAAATATGGCCCTGTGACGACAAGAAATATTATTTTGGCATATTTATATTTACTCTGATATTAAAGAGTACGTTATTAACTACCTAAATATACTATTGAAATTGAAATTTTTAAATAAATATTCAAGTTTCTACTACGATCCACCAGAACCAACAAAAACAGATATTAAAACAAAATCGACTCCTGTTATCTAACAGATGTGCTTAAATTCTTCCCCAAAATAATAAAAAAGTAGCTTAATTTTATCACATTAAGAAATAATTAGCAAAATAAATTCTTGTTCGTCACTTCTTGGACAATTCACGGTAAAAAAGTATTCGTTACTTATTAAAGGTATTACAAATTAAAAAAAAACATTCAACGTGAGCAATTGTTGGCAATAATAAAATATTAATAAATTGCATAGATACCATTACAAGTCAAAAAACGTAATATTTGGCCATAAATATTTGATCATCTCTGCAGTAACTAGATCTGCTTTCGCTGCTTAACCACATTTCAGATTTCATATGCCACTCTCATCTTGTTGGCGTGTGAACCTCACCATCGGCTACATCAAGGCTTAGTGTTTCATTCTTACTCGAGGCAGCGTCCTTATTACCTTACATTCATACATCTCAATATAGAATGAATTATACACGTTTTAGCTGAAGCATATCGTAGTAAAACGTTTGGCAGTTCTGTTAATATTTTAACGTCTTTGGAATAAAAAGGGGCGCCCTTTCATTCTACAGGTTAGCGAACTACCTCGGAAGTCACTAGCTGCTCGCCTAGTGATTCCGGATTAAAATAGAATCACCCTTGTACTAATATTTTAAGAGGCGACTAAAGTACGTGTGGAAGTTGCATCGCCAGAAGTTGAAAAAATTGTGGGCAGATTCGACCAGATTATTGTAACTTTCAGCATTTAAAACCAAATTCTATTTGTTTCGGCATCTTTACTTAGTTGGTGTAATCCCAGACTCGTGGAAGATCAATTTAATCTATGATCAATATAATAAATGGTCAGTCCAATTAACTGCAGACTCAAACATATCACGGCCTTGCTTATTAAAATTATGGAGAGCATACGTATAAATAGCCAGCTCTTGATGGTTATCTGGAGGATTTCCGATTAATAAATAAACAGTTTATAATCGAAAATTTACGCGTAAACCTTAACATTCCCTATGGCTACACGAATGAATTTAAGATTATATAAATTATACTTTTGATATTTCCATAACTTTCAAATATCTACATGAATAAGAAAACTTGTTTTTAGCTCTAATAATCTAATATAGGTTAGATTTTTGTTGAATTACTACGTCATAAAAGAAAGAAAACGAGGTTATTTATTTTTAAAACATCGTCACTACCCGGAAAACTTTTTCTGTTTCTTTTTTAACGCCGAAGACACAGACACTTTCGTCACAGTTTTTGCCGAAACTAACTTTAAAATAATAATGGCGATATAACAATTACAATTACAATGATGTTAGGAAGACAGAAAAAATACAAATTATTAAATTGTACTTGTGTAAGTTATCAAATTCACCGTGACTAATTAGGATTTTCTGGTACTATAGTTTTCGTAGGACAAGATTAAAATAGTCATATTACTTAAAATGATTGTAAATTTATCATATAGGAAATGAAAAAAGACTTAAAAAATATCTGAGAATATATTTAAACACTAAAACATATTCAAATTCTAATATATTACAAGTGAGACTTATTTGAAATCGACGAGAGCACCGTGGGACAGTCAAAATATTTACCTCGTATTTTGCTTTTTTTTAAATATAAAAATAATTATCTATATATTATATTGCTAAACATTAAAACATTTACTTTAGCCATAACTCTCATTTCCACATGATACATATAATAAATGAGAAATAAATGTGTTGAAAAGTTGTGAGACAGTCTAATTTTGCTATGATAATTTTTCTGAAATACACTCAATGTATACACATATACATCTAAAAATTACTCAGTCAGATAATGTAAAAAAGATTAGGATAGTATAATCAAAACAACTACTTAAGGGGTACGCAAAGGGAGGTCACAATTTTTAAGGATAAGAAAACAATTTAACAATTGAGCAATATTTTAACAAACAGAATTACCATAACGCGGGATGTTAACTTTGGAGGAGTGACTGAGCCATATTCTTGTGAAAAATCGTGAAAAAGGCATCAAAACATCGGCACGATTATATCAAGATACCATTCTTGAGAAGATAGTTAAGCCCCATAACAACACGAAGTTTGATAACCAAGAATAGCTCTTTCAGAAATACCCGGCACCGAGTCATAAAGCTCAATCCACCCAATCTTCAGTTTTATCTCTAAAACTGATCATAAATCATAATCCAGTGGATTAAGACCAGGACTATAGGACATCCAGTCATCAGCTGTAATGTAATCAGGAACGTTGGTTTCTAACCAAGATGGAGTATTAAAATACAATTACTCTCATAGCGCTAGCTCTAAACGCCATTAAATTTTGTAGTCCTTTGTAGTGTAGATAAATTGTTTCATCCATTTTTAGTGAAGTATAAAAATTATAATTCTTAGCATATTTTGCATACTAGTAGAGCTATAACGTAACTAGTACTTACACTGATCCAGGCTTTAGTTCATGTTCAAACCATGAAGTTACATGAAGATAAGTGGAATAGTATCTTTTATAAGCTGTGTATTCTGAATTAGAGCGTTGAGTACCAACTAAAATATTTAAAATCGATGGTATTGCAAATACTCCCACCAATCCCGCTACCATTGATGCTGTGAACATGAAACAGAAATCCCAGTAGAAACGTCTTGCCCTGAAAAAAAATATAAAAAATAAATTAAAACATTCTTGTCATTAAAATGCGTTCTCTTCGATAAGTACCTTCTTTTAAAATGCAAACACTATCGTTAAGAATTTTCCGGTGTTCTTTTACTAGTAATAATTGGTGTCTGTGAACTTAACAGAGCATTGTCCAGCAGATCAAAAATAAAATAGAGTTCTCTTCGCATGTAGCTGAGTTCTGCATTTCCTGATAAATTTTACAAATAGTTCTGGCGTTTTTGCCCCGGGAAAAGTTATTTAAAAAAATGATCTGCTAACTTCCCTTAGCAGATCATTTTTTTGCAAATAAAAATTGGTGCGAGTTCTGCTCACATAGGGATGAGAAAAATAGTTCCTGGTCATTTTTAACAATAGTTCTGTTGATTTCACAAAGAAAAAAATTTTAAACAGAAAAAAGGACGTTCGTTTCTTAAATAATTCGATAAGTAAAGTAATTTTAAAAATAAATAAAATTCAGACAGACGCGAAAACTCTTAATTTCATGATAGAATACAAGTAGTTCTGTGATATTTATCTTGAAAAAAGACCAGAACTCTGGAAAAACTGCCAGCAGAGCTTACTTGAATGTATGAAATAATGAAAAATGTCTATTTAAACTCTTCATATGACTTAGTTCTAGATATTTTTTTCTGATTGTGCTCAGACTCGGGAACTCTTCGATTTCTAATATAATATGAATAGTTCTATTATAAAAAGCCAATTATAAAACCATAACTCTGAAAAATCTGGTTCAGGGGTCTAAGCACAATCAGAAAAAAAATATCTAGTACTAAGTCATATGAAGAGGTAAATTGACATTTTTCATTATTTCATAAATTCAAATATGCTCTGCTGGCAGTTTTTCCAGAGTTCTGGTTTTGAAATTACCTTTTTATAATAGAACTACTCATATTATGTTAGAAATCGAACAGTTCAGGAGTCTAAGCACAATCAGAAAAAAAAATATCTAGTACTAAGTCATATGAAGAGTTTAAATAGACATTTTTCATTATTTCATAAATTCAAATATGCTCTGCTGGCAGTTTTTCCAGAGTTCTCGTCTTTTTTCAAGATAAATATTATATAACGATTTATATTCTATAATAAAATTAAGAGTTCTCACGTCTGTCTGAATTTTATTTATTTTTAAAATTATCTATCGAACTATTTACGAAACGAACGTCCTTTTTCTGTTTTAATTTTTTTTTCTTTGTGAAACTAACAGAACTATTGTTAAAAATGATCAGGAACTATTTTTCTCATCCCTATGTGTGCAGAACTTGCACTGATTTTTATTTGCAAAAAAATTATCTGGTAAGGGAAGTTAGCAGATCATTTTTTTAAATAACTTTTTCCGAGGTAAAAACGCCAGAACCATTTGTAAAATCTATCAGGAACTATAGAACTCAGCTACATGCGAAGAGAACTCTATTTTATTTTTGATCTGCTGGACAATGCTCTGCTAAGTTCACATACACCAATAATTGTAATAATTATTGTAAAGTACTAACTGATTAAATTTTTTTTCATCAAACCATTCTGGTAGTTTTATTTCTAAATCCTCAACTTTCCCTTCATCACAGGGTTGTCCGTGCGCTTCATCACTGAGCAGACCGTCTACAAATTTTTCCACTAAAACACAAAGAAATCCAAGTAGTACTCTAAAACGTTAATAGATATTTTTATTTGTTTATATGAAAATAATGTATTTAAACTAGGTAGGTATAAGATAAATTTGATATAAGCAAAAGGACCATATTTGATAGGAAATATTTATTGTTTTTCAATTAAAATCTGAGACAATAGATGCGTTAACAGTTTTATTCAGTAACATCCCAGATTCAGTGTCAGACTAGATCTGGTTAAACACAAGTGATTAAATACTATTTTGCCTAAGTAGTAAGGCAAAGTAGTATTTAATATAAGCCATTTATTACATATTAAGTATAATAGTATTATATTATTAAGTAGTATTTAATATACAAGGAAAATAAAAATTATATTAGTAGCTTAAAATTGCATTAAATCAAAAGAATGAAACCCTTTTAAAAACTACTAAACAAGTGTTAAGGTTGACAGTAGTGACAGGTCGCTATGAAGTGAATTTCATCTAATCCCTATTAATTTCAGGATTGTAAGTCAACTGTGTAAAAAAAACGGGAAGTACAAGTTATAAAAGTTTACAAGCTTAAGTTTGCGGTCGTAAGCACTCATTTTGAATGAAATCAATTACAAATATAATTTTGTAATATTTTTTTTCTATAAAATATCTATAAATTTTCACATTTCGGATTTGTATTTTGATTGCGTTGACCTAGAAGCTTGATTTTTGTTCCAAGGGATATAAACCTGAATATTTGATATTAATTTCAGCTTGACCTCTACACAATCTTGAGGTTGATAATTGGTCTTGACAGACGGACAGACGGAGCATAAAGTGATCCTATCAGGATTACATTTTTACCTTTTGAAATACGAAACCCTAAAGACAAGCCAAACGAGCTTATAGGTCATCTGCTGGTAAATAATCACCGCCGCCCACGATCCCGCGTAATACCCTAGGAGCTACAAGTGCGTTGCCGGCCTTTTTTCTGTGTATTCTATTCTACTATTCAAATGCAAAATTGTACTAACAACGTCGACATACAGAAACTTTTTTTGATTTATAAAACAATGGTGAATAGCCACTGATTTCTTATCGGTTATTCTAAACAGAAGCTATACATTTGCCATTTGCAAAGTGAATCTTGTTGCGTGCTCGGAAGTTATTAATAATGCGTATATTTTGCCTATTGTTAATTTTCAAAGCAACTTTTTGTGACTGGGTGAGATTTATTTACAACATGTACATATATAGATTTGAAAGTGTTATATTAATGCCAATATAAATACATCGATTTATATTAAAAATAAAAACCAAATGCTAGTCTGACTCGCATACCGAGGGCTCAAGGCCTACCAATTTAAGTATTGTAATTTGTATGCCAGCGTGAAGTTTATAAAAACTTAACAAACTTAAATTTCCATTCATTTTGTATGAAATAAACTACAATTATAAACTTGTAATATATATTTTTTTATGAAATATCTACGAATTTTCTCTTTTTTGATTTTTCTTTTATTTGTACTGCAAGTTCTCGCTTCTTGCCAAATTTCATAATTGTAAGGTCCGCGGGAAGTGTCCTTATAAATTTTGATTACGCGCCAAATTTTATACAAAATATGATGTATAAGCGCTCGTATCTTTTTTATTGCGTTGACTTAAAATGTTTTTTTCTGTGCTCCAGGGGAGCCATACCGAGAATATTTGACAATTATTTCAGATAGATCCATCCAAGCGATCTCGAGGTAAAAAGTATAATGAAAAAAAAAAAATCTTTTAAAATTTAGAGTAGCCAATAGCGCACAGGTTGCGAATGATTTATTAGACAGTAAAAATATTTATAATCTTCTTGTCTTAGTCATTTATCATTCGGTATATCATAAATAAAAATAAAGACAAAATATAAAAATCGTTAAAAGAAAAAGCGAAAATTTTTCGCATTTATGTTTAGTTTTCTTAAGAAAATAAAAAAAATACGATAATAAAGGTACTATTTGATATTTTGGGACACTGATAAATAAAAATATAATGCAAATAGACGAAACAACTAATGTTTACTTTAATTTTAAGATAACTAATATCCATCAGAATTTGATTTTTTTCAACTATCTTAGGTTTCGGAATGGTTGGCGCCCGTAGAATATCAACTGTGAGTATAAAATCAATAATAATGATTTGGTTATTTAAAAAAAAAACTTCGTGTATCATATTGAGACTGTCGCGTCGTGATGCAGCCTGCACCATGCACGAGCGATATAAATGCAACGGTTGTTCAATTTAGAGATCGACGGCCACAAGCAGAGGTTCGAGTCCCGCAGGGCACGTCTTTATCATACTTCATTTCCTTGACTGGGGATCAAACCCACAACCTGCCACAAACTGCGCCGCGACCGGCCTCGTAGTCACGTAGTTGTTGCAAAATTTTCAGGGACAGAGTCTTCCCTACCACCATGGTGTCATTGTAAAAGCATTTGCATTATGCATACAGCATTATTTATTTATTTATTTATTTTTTGAAAGAGATGAAGAAAGGACGGAATGCAAAATCAGTGTAAATGGTAAGACATTAGAACAAGTGAATGAAGTGGTATACTTGGGAAGTATGTTCAGTAGAGATGGAAGATACGAGATGGATGTGGAAAGGCGTATTGCTGCCGGTAACAAGGTTAACGGAGCCTTAGCTGCATTGATGAGACGGCGAAACGTCAGCACAGCTGCGCGTTTGGCCGTACACAATGCAGTTTTGGTACCGACTCTGTTATACGGCAGCGAAACGTGGGTATTACAGAAGAAGAATGAAAGAAAGATGAATGCTGTGGAGATGCGATCTCTTCGTAGGATATGCGGAGTCAGCTTAGCTGATCGAATCCGCAATGAAGAGGTACACAGAATGGCAGGTACTAGCGAGGATGTCACAGTGAGAATGAAGAAGA
This sequence comes from Heliconius hermathena, assembly GCA_013403705.1. Lineage (NCBI taxonomy): Eukaryota > Metazoa > Arthropoda > Insecta > Lepidoptera > Nymphalidae > Heliconius > Heliconius hermathena. The sequence goes on along the minus strand of JAAIXJ010000636.1, from coordinate 62,639 downwards.
ACGTGCTCAGCTGGTTTGGGCACGTCGAACGAATGAGTGATGAAAGAATGGCAAAAAAGATTTATGATGGAAAAGTGAGCGGTAAGAGAGGTAGGGGGAGACCTCGGTTGACCTTCGAAAACACAGTATCAAAGATACTGGAGGAAGGTCACGTAAAAAGCATGAGGACCCCCCGAAGGGCATGTATGAAGAGGTTGATGACAGTGGACGAGGCGAAAGAGGTATGTAGAGACCGTAGCGTTTGGCGCTCCGTTCTCTCTGACTACCCCGCAAGGGACAAAGCGTGAAGCTAAGTTAAGTTAAGTTTATTTATTTTTATTAGGGAAACAAACAGAACATAAAATTCACAAACATTACACAATTTAAAATAATACACATTTCAATCAAGTTTCCACATAAAAAATTACAGATAACTGGCAATAATAATATATGATTATAACAGTATTAACCTCATGTTTGACAAATATATTGTTCAATTTCCACTCGAAGGTATGAAATATTTAATATTTTCATCTCCTCGCTCTGGCAACGAGGCAAAGCGCGGCGTTTATTGCCGCCACTCAACACTAATTGACTAAAGAATTCGGCGGAACATAGGGAACGGAGTGTCACCGCAGTTAGCAAAATATCACCTGATAATCGTGATATTAACCTAGATTTAATAGGTTTTTTTTATATCAGCTTCACGCTGTATCCCGCACACAGCAGGGTAGGCAGAGGGAACCTGGTGTTAAGACACTCCGTTCCCCACTTTCTGCCGAATTCTGGAGGTATTGCGTGATGAGTGGCAGAACTCAACGCCGCGCTTAACCTCGACACCAGAGCGAAGAAATGGAAAACATAAATTTAAGTAAATATTTCATCTCCTCGAGGGGGGATCGAACCCACAACCAGTCGGTTTTACGGTCACACTTTGTGCCCCTGCGCCACGACTGGGCTCAGACTACTAACGATTTAATAGGTAGAATATAATTATAAAAAAATATATTAAAAAATATTTATCTTTGATCTTGTTTAAATTAATTACAATGTAGAGCAATGTAAAAGATTCATATATTACAAGGTTTAATGCACACTCATGTCTCACACCGGATACAACATAATACAACGATTAACATCGGTAAAGGGAGTTTATCATTTTAAACATAAACATATTTTAATATACAAAATTTAAGCGTGATACAATGATAATATAAGTATTAGGTATATATGAGTATTAATGAATAATACTAAACTTATAAAATAAGGCCGATAGTTTAGCATAGTGGGATGTTGGTTGTGGTTTTGATCACTATTCGAGGAAATGAGAAGGCGCTCGTTTCGTTTCGTTTCTGTAAAACAGAATGCGGAGTTTCGACAATAAGTGTAGCACGGAATGATTTCACACTAGCCTCTCTGCCCACCCTGACAGGCGGGAAAAGTGCTATTAATGTGGTAAAGATTAAAGATTGGACGCCGTCGTCGCGCACAAGTTTGTGACTGTAAACGTGACGGTCATGGGATTGATTCCCGGTCGGGGAAATAAATTATTTAATATTTTCATTTCCTCGCTTTGGTAACATGGCAAAGCCCGGCGTTGAGTCCCGCCACTCAACACGCAATGCTTCGAGATTTCAGCGAAGAGTGGGGAACGGAGTGTCTTATCACTAGGTTCTGCCCGTCTCACAAATTTCTAATCAAATGATTTATTTATCAAGTAAATTAGATATATATCATTGGATACGAAAACAAGACATCGATCATTGCAAATAACATATATAAAAAAAATTAAAAAATATATTCATGTAATAAGGATTTATCCATATAAATCTTGATAAGAGTTTAATTGTTTGTTTGGCTCGTAGTCATATTTTTTTTAACAACTGGTACAAGCTGTACAATTATAGAATGTATATAATTTAAATAAAAAGTAGCCTACTACAATTTTTTATCAGCTTCTCTCTTTTTCTCGTATATAGCAGTCAGTCAGAAGGAATCTACGGTTAATAACTTAATTATCCAATTTCTGAGTTCGCAAGCGGGAAACTACAGAAAAAATCCGTCTAAAGTCGAGTCTCTACGTACGTAATAACGTGTCTGCGTGTGAACTCTCGCTGCGCCACGACGACCACACGATATCAATTTTTATGATAAATTAGCGGGATGACAGACGATGCCCGGAAATGACGTGTTACAATAAATGTCGTATTTTTAATGAATATGATTATAGAATAGCATAGAATAGAATATACTTTATTGCACACATAGAACAAATAAATATATAAAATGAACAACATAAATAAAAAAAGAAAAAAAAACACGTATGCAAAGGCGATCTTATTGCTTTAAGCAATCTCTACCAGACAACCTTTGAAACATTACGGATAAGTTGTAATGAGAAAAAGGGGGACAACGTCTCAGCGCAAATTTTATTTAATGAAATTTACTATATAATATATAAAAATATAAATCAATAATATGGAATAATCTTACATAAAAAATGATTAATGTTTATACAAGATGGAAGTGTCAGCGCTCCTCTTACGGGAACAACATATAGGGTAAAATATTTTAAACCTATACCTAAAGAAATTAATCAAGATACCTCAACAGTTTCGACGTAGGATTTTTTTTTTCATTTCACAATGTTTTTCCATACCTGTATTTCGTGTGACGTATTTACGCATAGATACCAATAACGTAAACACAAACTACTACAAAAATACTACTAAAGGTTAATCTACTTTGAACTTTGCCGCCAATAATGGTGATAAACGAAATGTAAAAAATTATCGTGGAATATCAAAACTTTCTGTTATCCCCAAATTATTAGAAAAAATTATTTACGATAATCTATTTCCTCTTATACGTCCCCGACTAATCCCGCAACAACATGGTTTCATAAACAAACGCTCCACAGAAACTAACCTCTGTGAATTTATAGATATAGTCCTCTACGCTATGAATTGTGGGTATCAAGTTGATGTTATCTATACTGACTTTTCGAAGGCTTTCGACAAAATTTCGCATTCTTTGTTAATTGATAAAATTAAACAAGCTGGTATACATGGTGATCTTTTAAGGTGGCTGGAATCTTATCTTCGTGATAGAACTCAAGCAGTGGCTGTGAGAGGCTTCACCTCTAGTTTTGTGCCTATTACTTCTGGTGTGCCACAGGGTTCCCATCTTGGGCCTCTCCTTTTTAACATTTTTCTTAATGACATTGTACAATCTTTTCAACATTCTCAATCACTTCTTTATGCTGATGATGCCAAAATTTTCAAAATTATAAGAGAACGTGAGGATTGTACAAAACTACAGATGGATCTAGTCAATTTTGATAAATATTGCACATCTAATGAATTATTCCTCAATCTTGACAAATGTTGTGTTATAAGTTTTTGTAGAAAGAAATCTCCCATCTTATTCGATTATATGATTCGTAACAGAAATATATCAAGAGTTTCCGTTGTTAAGGATCTTGGTGTATTATTGGATGCCGGTCTTTTATTTGACAAACACATTGTCAATATTATAGGAAAAGCATTCAAAATGCTCGGATTTATATTTAGACAGGGAAGTGATTTTAAGGACATACGCACATTTAATCTTCTGTATAATTCATATGTTAGATCTTACTTAGAGTATGCCTCGCCTGTGTGGAACCCACAGTATGATAAATATATATTTGCAATCGAAAGCGTCCAAAATAAATTTCTACGGCGATTACTTTACAAATTTAAATTAGACGATGCTCAGAATCTAAATATTTTACCATTAAGAAAACGAAGAGGATATAGAGATCAGATTTTTTTGTACAAACTCTTACACAACCTTATTGATTCCAACTATCTGCTAAGTAATATTCACATAAAATGTCTAAGTTTTAGTGCCCGATCTAGAGATACCTTTTACATTTCTGCTCGAAAAACTAATTATGCCAAAAATTGTTTTTTACTAAGGTCTTGTAGGGCATACAATAGCTATTTTAGTGATACTTTAAATGTAACCACAGTTTTAACTACTTTATAAAAACCTAATACAATTTAAACAGAAGAGATTTTTCCAAAAACGAATAAGTGATATTTTCAAACAAAATAATTAACAAAATTATCGTTTTAAAATAAAACGCCATTTGTCAAGAATGAAGTTTACAAACTTATCAAAGCGATAACTCGAAATTAAGTCGTAGGTAATTGCGGTGATGTTGAATTGCGAACGAGAGTAATCCCTTTCTCGTTCTAGTATGTTTTTTGAGAATGAAAAGCGGCAGTTGGTAATGCTTAGTAGTATTTTTGTAATAGTAGGTGTTTACGTTATTGGTATCTATTCGTAACGGCGTCACACGAAATACAGTATGGATAAACATCGTGAATTGAAAAAAAAATCATACGTCTAAACTGTTGAGGTATCTTGATTAATTTCTTTAGGTATGGATTTGAAATGTTTTACTCTATATGTTTCTCCCGCAAAACCAAAAGGAGCGCAAACACTTCCATCCTGTATACTTATATAAAATACAATTTATTCATATTTTCAGCAGGGATCTTATGCCGCAAAATTTAAGTGATGCACAAGATTTTAAAAACACTGGTGGACTAGAAATAGCAGAAGAAAGTGTGTATGTACCATTCCAGAGTACCCAAGTAGAAGCAATCGCACCAACAATTACGTCGACCTCTATGATATTAAAACTAAACGAAATACTTGAAAATGCCAAAATATTAACGAACACGTTAAAAAGTTATATATCTAATATAGAAAATCAAGAAAGGAAATTGAAAGAAGCTATAGCTAGTGGCAGGTAAATTTTTTTCCTATTATTTAGACACGAATATGAAACTCTTAATAATGATACACCCTTAATAAGTAGATATCTGTTTTGATTCTCTCAAATTCAAAATATATTCATGTACTTATAGTTTTTTTTATACTTAACATTTATTGGGTTGGGCGAAGCGTAGTTCTTTCTGGTCAAAAGTGTTTCGTTGTAAAGCTACTCGTCCTAAACCGTTAAACCTACAGCTCTGAAATTTTGCAGGACGACACGGTGGTCCCAGCGAAGTATAATAGTTTGGTGATAGTTGTAATTGTAGTGTTTGAGTAAATGGGCAAAATGTGTTCCATAGAGTTAAGCTGTGAAACGTTTATATATGTCAGTTTCAAAGAGTCATTTTATTTTAAGTACCTCTTAGTTTCTTTTAATTACATTGCGCAACATAGCTTCTCTCAGCTCCACCCGCCGTGCACTGCACGTAGTGGATACTAGTTACTCATAGTTTATTTTGAAAATAAGATAAAGATAAGTCTATGAGTTGTCTTGGTCTTCAGAATTTGAATTGACGGCCCTTGGAAACCACCAAAGCTCTCTGACCACTAAGCCATCCGATAACTCAAGAGAACGTATGGCTTAGTGGTCAGAGCGCGCTACATTCAAATTCTTCGGATTTTCTCAAAAAGTAAAACCATTATTATTTAATTTATTTATATAAAAGGTAATACATCGTCTTTTGAGTTACCTTTCGAGTTAAAGAACGACAACATAATGAATTAATATTAAATATCTATTTGTAGTTCATAGTACACAAAACTCGTATAGCAACAAAACGTATTTTAATTTGTATTCTACAAGGAAAAAAAGTTTATTTTTACAACAACTAAATAAATAAGCTAGGTAATTATATAAAGTGTCTGGTAATTATAGTATAACAAAAATATCATATTATGTATAAACATATTTTAGCTATGAAATCGAATGCTGATGATAGATGACATCAATCTTAGAATGGTAACTTTACCTCTTAAAATTATTTCCTTGCCTAGCGTGTAGCGGATAGCCCACATTTTTTCTATACTAAAGTAGAAAGATCAAAAATTCTGTTCATTACCGTCCTATTTCAATACTTCCATTCCTGTCAAAGGTTTTCGAACGTATTACTACACAACAGCTGAATCAGTATCTTTTGAACAACCATATCATATAATTTTCATACCATACACGTACACTCTAAGTTACAACCCAATTAAAAAAAACTAAATTAAAAAAAAAAAAAACAACAACAACAACAACCCAATTAAAAAAAAAAAAAGTAAAAAAAGTTACTGCCTTAATTAAAATCTGTGATGATTTAACATAGCTTTGTTCGATTTCAGTAAACTATCATAACATCTCTATTTTACGATAAATAAATATCTCTTCTGAAGTCACAGAATAATTCCGAAGAATTTTATCTAATCAATCCATCTCAAAAAAGTATGTACAAGAAAATTACAAAATATTTTTCTTTCGTTCTTATTCTATGAGTGTTTCTCAAAGGGACGTCCTTTCTCCTCTATTGTTCTTTAGTTTCATTAGTAAAGTTTCCTAAAATATTTCTTCATCCTACAATGTATATGCTGACAACTTACAGATTTACCTAGCCACCGAATGATATTGGTGAGGCTATTTGTAAATTCTTTGATGATCTTTGATGATTTTCGTTTAACTCAAACGGTTTAACTTAAATTGTTGAAATTTTACGTACATTACAAGTTAGAAATTTTAACAAATATGTTAAATTTCATGCATGGAGACTAATTGGGTAGCGTGGTACGTGTAAAATAGACATAACGCGTTTTCAATTATACTATTCGATAATTTAAGTTTTGTTTCCCTAATGGTCTTTTTAAATTTTTCCTTTTTACTAATAAACGAGTGACAAACAATTTATCAGTATGTGAACGTTTAGAAATAAATGTGTACATACTGACTTGTCACCATCTTTATTACTTTATCTATACATATAGATATATTTTTATAGTAAAGTAATAATTATGATCATAAAGATCAAATGGCACTTAACGCAGAATAAATTAAGTATTAAAATATTTTCCTAAGTTATTTTGTAATTTTTTTCCACTTCACCGAGTATCTCGGATATAGCAGAGTGGCAAAGACAGTCTAGTGTTAAAACACTCCGTTCCTCACTTTTGGCCGAATTTTAAAGCTCTTGCGGGTTGAGTGGAACTCAACGCTGGTTTTCCTCGACACGAGAGCGAAAATAAATATTAAATATTTCATTTTCTCAAGTTAGAATAAAAACCACAACCTGTCGTTAACAGACACACGCTTGTGCCCCTGCGTTGCGACTGGTCTCAACATATAAGAATTTACATACGTACGTACATACAATTTATATACATATATGACAATATCGTGTTTATACGTTTATGTTAACTTTGTTGCATAGATCCGGAGTTACAGTTCTTATAGTAACAACGCTTGCCAGGACTCCTCGCGTCTACTTTATCAGAGATGATTTTTGGACACTTTGCAACGGTATGGTGCAGTATCCGGTAACTAACCAGCCGTATAATGTTTTTACGGAACTCTTTTCGACACCTAGATGTATCGGGCAAGAGGTAAGTTGTACCCATATATAAATATAGCTTTTTAATTTTTAGACATTTTTTATAAAAATATATCACTTAAATTTCTTAATACTCTATAAAGTTCTATTGGAACAAAATATTTGAACTTTTTTAAATATATCGTGATATTGCGAGCAATTATCATCAACCAATTATGTCATCTTAAAATTTACATTTACCATCTTATAAGTGTTACTTTTAAGAAAAAATGAACCCTTATAAGATCACTTTGTTGTACGTCTGTCTCTCCGTCAAAAGACTTTATCTCAGGAACGCTTGGAGATTTCTAGTTAAATTTCAGTCAGGCCTTATTATTTCTACTCTAATAAAATAAAGCCAAAATGGCCGTCAAAACAAAATGGTAGACCACATATTTTTTAAATCACTATCTAGATATGGGTATCAAACAAAAACGGTCGACTAGAAGAAATCAACACACTGAAATAAATCCAAGACGGCCACTATATATTACAGAAACCACACAGTAGTGGAGTGCCACGTATCCAGATAGTGTGGATGATATTTGAGCTTTTGACGTTATGTGCGATTAAAAAATTCCACGGCAGGCAACAAGTCAAACAGTTCCCCCTACTTATGAAGGGGGAACTGATTGACTTGTTATGACTTCTTCTTCTTCTTCTTTATGTGGTATTCTTTGTGTGGTAACACTCAGCCAGGAAACATCCTTAAGCAAAGCCAAAGTGTCAAACCTTTCGCATATCATTGTAACCTGGCCCTACAGGGTCAAGCGGCATTTTGGCTTGAAATAATATCTCGCTCTGCCGATGACTCTTCTCTTTGAGGTCAACTTGGCATTGCTTTTTAAATGATCGTGATACTAGCAATCACTAGAAACGCTAAGAACCAATATGCTGGTACTGAGCACGGCTTTAAGAGGAGTGTTCACGAAAACTGGTGACACGGCATATGGGAATTTTCTTAGTGGCTAACGTCCAAACTTGTGTCTTTTGTCATTGTCATTGTCTTCATAATTTTAGTGATATCGATGCACCTCCCCCCACCCCCGCAGAATCGCCCGCTACGGTGCGCTACTACCCCGCATTTTTTATTATTACATGATTTTCTTTAGATAAATATTTTTAAATTTGTTATATTTTTTGAATGGAATGTCCGATTTTAATATTTTAAAAAGTATTTTACAGGTATTGAAGTTATCTTTAATAAAATATCTAAACTATAATATTTAATAATAAGGGATAATAATTAATGCAGAGGTATGATTAATATGGTTTGAGTACTGTCGGAAATTTTGTCAACTTATAAAATATAAAAAAGTAGTTATATTGGCATAACTACAGTAGTTGGACATACGGTATCGCAGACTTTTTTATAGATATTAATGCGTTCTATACTACTGTAGAACATTGTTTTGTTCTACCATCGACAGTTTTCGCAGCGCACGCGATGATAGAATTTTTAAGATTAATTTCTCCACACCTTGGGTTACATTATTGCATTTTTATTAAGGATCCCTATTTTTTTTGAAAATATAATATAGCCTAAGTGGGTCAGTGAAGATGCAGCTTTCTAATAGTGAAAGAGTTATTCAAATCGGTCCGGTAGTTTTCAAACATACATACACAAATACAAATCTTTATAATATTAGTATAGAAATATAGAAGTATAGATGAAATGAATTCGGCGGAGAGTGGGGAACGGAGTGTCCTAACACTAGGTTTCCTCTGTGTACCGCGCTGTGTTCGGGATACAGCGTGGAGCTGTTTGTTTTATTTTAATTATTTTCATTTCCTCGTTCTGGTAACAAGGCAAACCGTGACCTTGAGTTCCGCCACTCAACACTCTCAATCACTCACATGTTGAGTGGCGTAAATTCTACTTAATTCTTTCTTCTCCCAAACAGCGAGGACGAAATTTCTTTCACTTTCTCAAAATTATGATAAATGACTGAATGTATGTATAAATTAAATAATCAATCTTATGACAAATGCGTCATATTTATAATAGGTTAAAATTAATTATAGGTGGTGTATGCGGGCGAAGTCGCGAGTGGGCCGCTAGTATTTAATATTTTCATTTCTACGCTCTGGTAACGGGGCAAAGCGTGGCGTTGAGTTCCGCCACTCAACACGCAATCCCTCCAGAATTCGACAGACAATGGGAAATAGAAGTGTACTACCTACCCCACTAAGTGCAGGATACAGCGTGAAGCTAAAGGAAAACAAAAAAAATCTCATATTACTTAATATATATATTAAAACAACATCGTTTTTCAACAGATAACCTCAAGAAGAGATGAGTGTGCGTTCAATTCCCTCATTAAATATGAAACTATACCAAGAACAAAAAGATCTCCCTATGTCGAGGACGATTATCTTTGCCTTAAGCCGACCTTCAACTATACGCTTGAAACATTTATGTCAGTACCAAGGCGAATTATAGACGAAACATGTAAAAATGGTAAGATTTTTTCCTATCATGAAATTAAAAGTTGCGTTCAGAAACGTGTGGAACGAGAGTGTCTTATTAGGAACAGAGTGTCTTGACACTAGTTTCCCAAGTTCCCTCTGTCTATCCTGCAATGTGCAGAGTACAGGGTGAAGTGAAATAAGTAAGATTAAGAAATATAGTGGTATTTATGTTCATAATGTGAATACTATAAACAGGTGTCAATTTATCGCATCTGTAACCGGATTGCATCGAGTCCGTAATTCTTTTATGGGACAATGTGTACGCTCTTACAATAGGATTTTTTCAAAACAATTGATTATATTTATAGGAATTATTTAATGAACCCCCGGCTATTAATAATTTTCGCATAATATATAATGAATAACACACACACATATATATATATANTATATATATATATATATATATATCAGTGTATAAAATAAATAATTCAGTGGTTCAAGCGGGCGAAGCAGCGAGAGGGTCGCTAATATTTAATCTTTCATTTCTCGCTCTAAGGAGGGAGTGAGTTCCGCCACTCAGTGTCTCGAAACATATTAAAATTATAAACAAATATTTTGAACGGCAGAAGAATCGTCAACATTGTCAAGTATATTTAATGAAATGCTCTAAGTGAAAAATTTTCTATGCTGCTTCTAAACACTAAATGCTCTAAGTGAAAACACTATATGCTCTAAGTGAAAATTGATACACTAAATGCTCTAAGTGAAAAATTTTCTATGCTGCTTCTATAATGAACAAGAGACTGTTTATTTCAATTTGACGCATAATTATACTATTATGTTTTCTGTAATATTCCATAATTTCCTTGTTATTCTTCGTTTTGCTGCATGCAATACCATATACGAGTATGTCTGTAATTGTCATTGTCTCACTACATAAGAGCCCTAATAAGAGTATGTCTGTAATTGTCATTGTCTCACTACATAAGAGCCCATATATGGTGCGGTAGAAAAAATAAACAACTTTTTCATTATTTTTCTTCTAATATGTGTTATTAATAATTAAATAAAGCTATTTCCACCGGGAAACAATTTTTTTTTCAACGCTTATTCTTTAGAGACCAGAGATAATTAATATAATTGTATTTAAATAGCCAATGGTTCGTCACTCGCATATGTAGATACCATGCAAATTACATACAAGTCTTCAATGACACGCTGTAGCTATTTATAATGATACAAATACCTATCGACTTTATTTTGTATTTATGTAATTACTTTATGTTAATCCATGCAATTACTTTATATTAATCCATCCATCCATATTTATATTATAAATTCGAAAATAATTCTGTCTGTCTGTCTTTTACGCAATCAGGGTCAAACCGCTAATTCAATTGTGATAAAATACTCATATTTGATTTCATTGAGGGTCTTCTGATGACAACATAGGTTCCTTTTTTTTCTCATATTTGTAATATTCTCGATATATAATAAGATATTAAACTACGTTTCAATATGACATGTAATTTATTCTGCTATATTAATAACAACCGTCGCTAGGCAACCGTTGGTAGGCAACAAAGAATTATGTCGTTTTATGAAAAGGTCACCCAAAATGAGCTTCCTGAACGCTTACATGGCGTGCGCTGACTATGACATATATAAAAACTATGTTTTACAAAAAAATTGTCTTTTAAAAAATCTATTAAAAAGTCCACGGTGATGTATGTTTATCTCTGAAGGTTGAGCCACAGTAACCATTTTAATATATATATATATATATATATATATATATATATATATATATATATTTTTTTTGGATTATTAGTTAATGTATTTTCTATAATTTCGTATTCAATCCTTGTCAAAATAAATATAATAGACACTATTAGCATTTCACCTAGATTAAAATAATATTTTACTGTACATCATTCTAATAAATACTGAAGGAGATATCACTGATTCAAAATGAGAACCGCACGGTATGAACGACCCGAACGGGTCGTTGACGATTTTGTAATTTTTTATACATTTTCGATCTTCTGTTAATTTTTATGTGATTATTTTCTGTTTATTATTTATTTATATTTTTCTTTGGTTCTTTGCTTATTCGAGTAGTAGATTCGTTAGATTTTCAATAATTTCTTGGTGTGGTGTAAGTTTCGGCCCTGCGCGGCATCGGCATAATATTATTTAAGTATTAAGGAAAGAATGGTCGGTTATTTCAGTTAGGTTATCTATACCGTTGTTATGCATTTAATAAATATTAATATTGCTCGCAACAATTATCGAATTTAATGTAGAAAGGAGTTTAGTTATTTTAGATAGGATCTATATAAGGAAAACGTGTAAAAAGATTTTTCTCGGTTAAATCAGTAAAATCGATCACTGAAAATCATATGTGATATGAAATCAGTTCAGTTGTTTTGGACATTAGCTCGGGGAAATAGAAAGACAGACAGACAGTGACAATTTGGACAGATATTTATTTTCGTAATCTGGACATCCACTAGAAGGGATTTTAAAAAATTTTAACCCTAAAGGGATGAAATAGGAGTTGAAAGTATGTATGGATTTTTAAATAGACAGATTTTTAAATCGGCACCTATTTTCATAAAATTTGAAATTCAGTCTCTTAAAAATATTTAATTGAACACGTGTTTTATGGTTTTGTAGAATTCACCCCCTAAGGGTTCAAATAAGGGGTTGAAAGTTTATATGGCAGTCTTTAAATCGCCACCGATTTTTATAAAAAAATAAATTCAAAAGGCGGCGGAGCGGCGCGCACCCACTAGTAAAACATATAAATTTATATATATATATATATATATATATATATATATATATATATATATACGGAAATGTGTCAGTGCGGCTATTATAGTGCCGGTAATAAAGCGTGAGACCAGTTTTTTGTGGTATTTTTAATATAATTGTCTCCTGATGTTGTTATAAATTTGTAAAAAGGTTTCGATATATACATATATCCTATAATTGAACGTCATGGGAAAGTGAAAGCACATATGTGGGTACATATAAGTTGTAACTGTATTTAATATGGAGCATTTTGTTATAGAATGACCTAATTTATAGGATCCTCTAAATAATATATAAAATCTATATACAAACAAAATAATTTTAAGATACGTACTACAGTGTCACCTTGAACAACTTAACAATAGCTGACAAATTGAGAAAAATACCAAGAAATATGTAAAGTTTAAAAAGTACAAACTGACATTTTAAAGTCAACTGCCCAGTCCTATGTTTTGTTGCATTATATCTTTTTTGAAATACAGATATCTTATTTGGGGTCCCGTACCTCAAAAGGTAAAAACAGAACCCTTATATGATCACTTTGCTGTCCGTCTGTCAAGATTGCCATTTATCTCAAGATAGAGGTAGCAAGCAAAACTATACGAGCATATATGTATCGATTTTACTGCATTTTGTACGCCGCGTGATCAAAACCTCTAGGGTACTTCCCGTCACGTGGACCTACTGTTATGAAATTTGGCATGAAATGTGAAAATGTTACATAAAATTGAAATTTATTGGTACATAAAATGAGTGCACATGAACGCAAATCTAAATTTGTTTTGCTACTTTTATAAGTTGTATTTCCCGCTAACCGACAATTCTGAAATTGGTACGGAAGCCTCGGTTTGCGAGTTCGACTCGTACTTTACCCTTTTCTTTAATACTAATTTGTTGTAAGAAATATTTAAACTTCAATTTTTTTATTGGATACATTCTTAACACAATAATTAAATTTAGGGGAAATAAGAATATATTAGAATTTCCATTTATATTTTTGATACACTTAAATTATGAATATACAGGGTGGAAGTGTCAGCGCGCCTTTTACAGGAACAGCATATAGGGTAAAATATTTTAAACTTATAATTAAAGAAATTAATCGAGATACCTCAACAGTTTAGACATAGGATTTTTTTTTCATTTTACGATATTTATCCATACCTGTATTTCGTGTGACGTAGTTACGCATAGATATCAATAACGTAAATACATACTACTACAAAAATACTACTTAAAGTTAATCAACTTTGAACTTTATTATTTATTTTGGTTGAAAAAAACACTTTTTCATTTTTGGGGATTTTTTTTATTGTATTAGGCCTTTATAGAGTAGTTAAAACTGTGGTTCCATTTAAAGTCGTGCTGACATTTCCACCCTGTAGTGATCTAATAGCCATATTCTCCGCATAATTTTGAACAAAGTAGATCTTCATGGTTTCACAGAAACTAATTATAAGTAGTACAACGGGGCACAATTTTAACGAATACATGAGAAAATATTAAGAAATAATACTTGTGCCTAAAACAATTGATAAATTAATTTTTCTTTTTTCAGGTCTCATTAAAAATTTATCGGAGAATATCTTGGATTGTGGAGTGAGAGTCGTTTTAGAATACACTTACTATCCTAACAGAAGTGAGACGCCTTGGTTGCCTTTGGAATATTGCACTGAAAAGGATGGCGCTTGCAAACTAATAGTTGGATGGCATCTCTCAAATAAGACCATAGAAAATTTTGAGTTTTTAAAGAAAGATGTCGATTTTAAAAGATTCTTCATTAATAATAAGCAATGTCCAGAATGTTCAAAATGAATTATTATTATTTCTTATGAAAATAAAATGTATAATACAATAATAATGACTATATTGGATATTTATTTTGTTATTACAATCTTCCGATTGACCGAAGGTCCGGTTTCGGTTTCGATTTCGGCAAGTTTAGGAGAAAAATCATAGTTTCGGCCGTAGTTTCGGATTCGGAGAAAAAACAGCGGAACCTTCGGCAATGCCAAAACTAAGTACTTGACCATGCAATATAGGGTAAAAATAGTTGGTAATGACTACTTCTATCGACTGTTTCAGTTTATTTTTAATTAAAATGTTACGGTTTCGGTTTCTGCTGAAAACCTTATTTCGATCGGACACTACTAAAATATTATATTAGAGAATTGAATTAATTAAAGATAAAAAAAGAAAAAAGATAAAAAAGAATACAATATAAAGGGGCTTTGCTCACTTTGGTAAGACTTAAGCTTTGTTTTAGCTTCACGCTGTTTCGTGCACATAGAAGGGTAGGCAGAGGGAACCTGAGAACCTAGAGTCAACATTTTGAGTTCTGCCATTCAACTACGACACTTCGTAGTCGTAGTTGAATGGCAGAACTCAAAATGTTTATACAATATTATAAATATTAATTATTTAATTTCGAGTGGGAATCGAATCCACAACCTTGTGACCCTGCGCCACGACTTTCCTCACACTTGAGTGTGAGAGTACACAAGAGTAAAATAATATGAATTAATTTATTTACTTAAGATAATTATGAAAAAATATTACAAGTTATTTAATGTTATGTATGCTATTGATTAATTTATCAAATACACGGTTACACAATTTTTTTTTAAATTTTATCATAATTATCGAATTTATAAAAAGAATATGAATTAATAATTACTTAGGACCATTTCTTGTGTTTTTTAATTTATTTTTAATTAAAAATATAGTGATATTTTGAATTAACTAAGATCGTGATCAAAATTGATAACTTAAAGGATTATCTTGGTATATACCGATCTATTTACTGCCAAGTTAATTCTTGTATAAATATTTAACAAACTTTGGAGATATATCCTTTGGAGATATAAAGTTTGTTAAATATTACTTATATTTTATTGACTATTTAATTAAAGAAAATGATTTTATTAAATTTATTTTATGAAGAAAAATATTTATTCTTAATCGTTGGATACTTATTCGTATAATGAATTAATATCGATTATTTGTATAGAGTATGTACAAGTACACATATATGAATAAAAAATTTGGCTTAATTTTTCATTTTTAAATTACTATAAAGTGTCAAAAAATCTATGACAATTTAAAAATCGAAATTACATTTAATAAAAAAAGAAAAAGATCTAAAGAAAACACCATTTTTTTAATATTTCTAGGTACTTACCGTCGAAATCCATTTTAAAGTTCGTTTGAAAATGTCAATAATATATAATATTATATTTTCTTTAAAAAATTCAACATGCAAACATTTAGCACGACTGTTGATAATATAATGTCGAATATATTAACATAAATGTATGTATATAACATAAAAAATATAAAAATGAATCGCTGGAATGTATGTCCGCGCGTAACGTCTCAACCACTGCACCAAATTGAATGAATTATTTTTTCTTTTTTGGTCGTTATTAATAGGACTAGATGTATATGAAAGAAAATAAAACAAAACAAATGGTTTTTTCTAAGAAAATGTATTTACAAAAGAAAGTAATAAACCAAGACCACTGGGTGGTTGCCAGACCTTGGTTAAAACACTTATTAAGTGTGGAATAACACTTTAAAAATGTTTAAAAAAAGGCTTTGGTTATTTTAGAGAACTTGTAAGTTTCACTAAGTATAAATCAATTTTCGTTCCAGTCGGAACCTGATCCCGGAACGTAATACGCTAGACGACTGTTCCGGAACAGTTCTGACTAGACGAACTTTGCTGTTCCAGAACAAGAATGAGTCATTGTAAATTCCAAAGTAATTTTGTTCCGACTGCTCGTTTTGTTCGCACGCGTTTTCTGTTCCTAAGCCACGTTCTACTAATTCCAACACTGAAAATTTTGAGATTTTTAGGACTCCAAAAGTGATCAAAATAATAATTCAGTCTAAACATACTTATTAAGAAAACGTATAAAATTTTTGAACGTAGCGGGATTTGAACCCGCACGTCTTTGGAAACTCCCCTGACCAACTAAACCATACGTTCTCATCGAGTTACTGCTACGTAAAAAAAATTATGCGGTTTCTTAATAAGTATTTTTCTTCTTATTATGCGTTGAATAACAATAGCCTTTATTCCACGGCGATTTAACAGTTTTATTTTATTACTAGCGACCCACTCGCGGCTTCGCCCGCTTATACCACAGAATTATTTACTTAACACACTGAATTATGTTCGTGTTTTGATATACCTATTATGTATGGTTGCAGCGCAATGAAGATTTTTTATGAGAAAGTTATTAAAATTTTAGGTCGCATTTTTGTACCTCCCATAAGAATCTTCAATTGAATGCTTGAAATAAAAACATAACTTATCGATACTTACAATAAAATCATAACTCATCGGTGTCTTCTGTACATAGAAGATATTACAATTAACAATGTAATAAAACTTGGTCAGTTGGTCTGTTTGTCTGTGCGTTTCTTTACGATAATCTCAGAAACTGCTTAACCGATTTAAATACTTTTTTTGTTTGTATTTTAGCAAACTGCCCTTAAATATTGAGTATTAGTTTTATTTTAATCAGCTTCACGCTGTGTCCCGCACACAGCAGGTTAGGCAAAAGGAACCTAGTGCTAAGACACTCCGTTCCCCACTTTCTGCCGAATTCTGGAGGCATCGCGTGTTGAGTGGCAGAACTCAACGCTGTGCTTAACCTCGACATCAGAGCGAAGAAATGGAAATATAAATTTAAGTAAATATTTCATCTCCTCGAGTGGGGATCGAACCCACAAACAGTCGGTTTTCACTAGGTTCCCTCTGCCTACCCTGCTGTGTGCGGGATACAGCGTGAAGTTGATTCAAATTTAACCAAGCTATAATAGTAAATAAACTATATTAATGGTGTAAATTATGGCTCTGCTCGCGTTATATAAAAGGATCCACACGTTTTTTATATAATACACTAATTAAAAGTCAATTTTTTCTTGTTTTCTTTTCATTTGTGTATTATATATATAAAAAAGAAATTTCTACCATTTTCTGTTGAAGAATACACATCATAAAGGTACATCAATCATGTAAAGAATAAATAAAACTGAAGGCATTCTGTCTGATGATAAGTTCCACAAATATTGGCCTCCTTGTATTTAAGTTATATTTTTTAAAAACATGAATATTATTTGACCGAAAATTACTTTAATAAGGTGACTTAATAGAAAATAATTCGATATAATTTATAATTCATATGAATGTCTGATTAAACAGAACGTTCAACCGAAATCATAATAAACGGTCGATTCCTTTATTATATGTTGAAGTTGAAAAAATTCCAAAGGTTAAATTTTTTTATATTTATTATATAGGATCTAACAACATTTGTACATTTTTTAACATTTTTAAAACAAAACAAAACAAAAGAAAATGAAACGAAACGAAACGAAACGAAACGAAGCGAAGCGAAGCGAAGCGAAGCGAAGCGAAGCGAAACGAAACGAAACGAAACGAAACGAAACGAAACGAAACGAAACGAAACGAAACGAAACGAAACGAAACGAAACGAAACAAAACAAAACAAAACAAAAAAATAAAAAATAAAAAAGGCCTTTTATTTCTTCCAGAAAGTTTACAAAAATATACTTACAGTTATAGATGTACTTTGAGTATAATAATTTTTAGACATGTTAAACTAGTAGTTATAGGTTATGTGTTATTATGCTATATAGTAATTATTCTGTAAGAACCCCCCTGAGGGTAAAGGCCTCCTCCAAATTGAGCCAATTTTCTCTGGATTGCGTTGTTTGCATCCAGTTTGGTCCTGCCGTGCGCTTTACATCGTCCTCCCACCTTTTGCAAGGCCTCCCTTTCTTTCTTTTGCCCACTGGCCCCCTCCATTCGGTCAGGCTTTTTGTCCACCTTTGATCTTGCAGGCGTGATATATGCCCGGCCCATTTCCATTTAAGTGTAAGAGCTGTGTTAAACCGTCTGTCGCTTTTGTGATGTTGCGTATTTCTGTGTCTTATTTTATCTATTAATTTTATGTTTAACATACTCCGCCCCATTCCGCGTTGGCACGTTATAATTTTATTCGTGACATTTTTATTGAACTTCCATGTCTGACAAGTATAGGTGAGACATGGTATAAGGCAAGAATCCATGACCTTGGTCTTTAATTTGATTGGCATATTGCTTTTGGAGATTTCCTTAAGGCTCCAGTACTTATTCCATGTTAGCTGGGCTCTGCGCAAAAATCTCCTGATAGTTGTTTAGTTTGTCGAAACTTATTTGTTTACCTAGGTAAATGTATTTATCTGTATATTGGAGAGGCTCATTGTCAACGTATAATTGTACTTTGGTGCTGTTGGTCATTACCATAGTTTTAGCGAGGTTAATGGTTAGCCCTGCGAGCCTGCTAGCTTTATTTAGTGACTCTATCATATGCTGTAATTCCTTTCCTTTCTCATATAAGGACCAAATCGTCGGCAAAACGTAGATGGCTTAAATATTTAGTTTTTACTTTTATACCGCATTCATTCCAGTCAAGCTTGCTTATAATCGACTCTAGTGTGGCTATAAATAGTATAGGTGACAGTGGGTCCCCTTGCCTTACACCTCTCTTCACAGGGAACCAGGAGCCGGCTGTTTCTAGTTTAACTCTACTTTCACTCTTCTTGTATATACTTTTAATAACTCTTATATATTCAATTTCCACGTTTTGTGTTGTTAGAGTTTCCCAGATAAAACTGTGTGACACCAAGTCGAATGCCTTTCTGTAATCGATATATGCCAAGTACAAGGGTCTATTTCTTTCTTGGTATTTTTCGATGAGAAGTTCTAGTGTGTGTATGTGGTCGATGGTAGAGAAGCCTCTTCTAAATCCTGCCTGTTCGACGGGTTGTTTTGTTGCTAAAGTAGAGCTAATTTTTTTGGTCAGGATCGTAGAAAATAGCTTATATAAGCTCGGCAGCAGACTTATAGGTCTATAGTTCTCAATATCATTTGGGTCTCCTTTTTTATATGGGTAGTTCTACAAATTAAGGAATTTTGTGCGGCTCGGCCCAAATGTATATGACAAATTGTTTTAAACTCATTTATTTCCATTGAATACTATTATTTACAACTGTTTTCATTTGGTCACTAAAAATAATAAATATTTACAATTATTTTCTGTACGAAATTACTGTTCAAAGTGCAAAATTCTCAGCATCCTGACGTGTCCCTCGAACGAAATCTAGTTCTAAAAGTGTCGTGATTTACTTACTTCTACATGAAGGTCATAATTGAAACCCAAATTGATATATTTACAATTTTATCTCTCTAGGGAGAATAAAATAGTAATAAAATTTCTCAAAACTTTTTACAAAATCGTCTTTACATTTTGTCCCCACCATTTCATATCAGGATCCTGTTCAATGTTAAATCAGTGAATATCCGATATTCTATTTGTCATACGCTATTGCCGTTCAGCCGAGTGAATCCTACCACGAAAGAGACAAAGAATATCTTTTATCTGTACCAACTAGCGCGTTCTTTAGCCAGGACGCGTCAGTCGGCAAGAGAAGTAGCGTCAAAATCAATCAAGCTCACAGTATCCTGGTAAGCATTTTTTTTATAAAATAAAGAAATATATGTGTAATTATAGCGTTTTAGTGCGTAATTTGATAACACGGAGGCTTAGTAAGGCGTAATTTTGGTTGAACGTTAGAATTCACGTGTTTTTTTAAATATTAGTCAAAAATTCTCAGGAACCTGATC
>JAAIXJ010000636.1:22859-40356 GCA_013403705.1 Heliconius hermathena | reverse complement strand
CCAGAGCGAAGAAATGGAAATATAAATTTAAGTAAATATTTCATCTCCTCGAGTGGGGATCGAACCCACAACCAGTCGGTTTTGCAGTCACACCTCGTGCCGCTGCGCCACGACCGGCCGGTTGAATTAATTACGACTTAAACTTAACTGTTATGATTTATGAAGGTAATCTCCACTAACAATTCAACTTTGCTTACTTTATTGTATAAAATATTGTATAATAGTGCTTCAAAAATATATATTTTTATCAATAATCATATAAACCAGACGTTTCGAATGTCATTCTTTAGCCAAGAATCTTACCAGCGCGATTGCTATATAGTATTCGCAGGCAAACTAATGCCTTGAGTTCATTCAAATGACGATAACTTTTTTTTTAATGAACCGATTTTGATGAACTAAACTTTATATCGACAGACAGACAGACAGACAGAGAGACAGACAGACAGACAGACAGACTGACAGACAGACAGACAGACTGACAGATAGACAAGAAATTAAAAAAAATCTTTTTGCTTTCTATTATTCTTTTTAAGTGCCCCTTTATCCATTACAGACAAAATTACTAAATGTACAGACAAAATATTTTTACTGTCTTATTATGTATAGAGAAGAGATTACAATTTATTGATTACAATTATTTCATTACAAAACCCATAAAAATGTTCTTAAAAAACACAATATAAAAAAAACATACAAATTTTTTGAAAGAGAAACTAAGAATATTGATAATTATTTAAAAATTCATTAAAAATCATTTATGTTTCTACTTGATCTATGAAAAAATTTTTGTTTGTTAATTTTCGTTTCGGGTAATGATTTGCTATAATATTTTTTAAACTCAGATTCATTGCAGTTGAGCTGTTGTCTTTCTGCTTGCTTATTATGACATTGGTTAAAGAATTGAACACAACATGCAGAAGACTCTCTTCTAACTTTGAAACATTTATAAACTTTATAACAAATATAAAGAAAAATAAATATTAGTATTACATAAGTAAATGAAGGGTAATAAGTTCTAAACTTACAACTATATGGGATTGATTTTCAATTTTATTAATTTCATTTTCTAAGTGATCCAGTTTATGTGAAGCTATATTGAATGATTCTAAATCAATGTTAGTTAATGATAACTGGTATGGTGGTATGGTAAATGGTAAATTAATAGAACTTTTAGTACAATTTTTTTTCAGCTTCACGCTGTATTCCGCACACAGCAGGGTAGGCAGAGGGAACCTGGTGTTAAGACACTCCGTTCCCCACTTTCCGCCGAGTTTTTTTTGGAGGCATTGCGTATTGAGTGGCGGAACTCAACGCCGCGCTTTGCCTCGATACCAGAGCGAAGAAATGAAAACATAAATGTAAATAAATATTTGATTTCCTCGAGTGGGAATCGAACCCACAACCAGTCGATTTTACAGTCACACTTTGTGCCTCTGCGCCACGACTGGCGTCATGTAAAGCTTTGATGTACTCATGATAAGTTGTACAATTTCATTTGACAGCAGTCATCTTCTAAAATACTATTATAAATTGTGAAAATATTTGGTTCAGGTAAAACTGATCTAATATTATAGCTCGATTCAAAAACTAAAGTTTGAAAATAAGCAGTACAATTTTTCCCTAATTCTAAAATTTCTGTACCATGTAAGGTAAAATCTGTTATATTATTATTACACTTTAAAGTAAGTTTGTTAGGCTTAGATTGTACAAAAATATAATTACCATTTTTATAACTTTTGCCATACATTTATGTTACCATAAACTATTTTTGATTCACAAATTTCAGGAAGATATAATGTTACTTCAGATAATAATTTAGATTCATAAGTCGGGTTGCTAATGTTAGATAAAATTGATGGGTACGGGCAGATAATATAATTATAATTAACATTTTTACAAATATTAATATTTTCTAACAATGCGCATAACAATCTGTCATGCGTAACCGCTATGTATGGTTTCGTTGGTTATATGTGCATATAACTAGTGTGTTCAAAAAGTATCACGAATTTTGTGTATTTTCAAAAATTATTTATTTATTCGTGAATATCTATTTTGTCCCCTTTAAAGTAATCCCCCTGGGGTATTATACACTTGTGCCAACGTTTTTTTCAATTTTCAAAGCACTTCAAAAAATATTTTTTTTGTATCTTGTTCAGCTCCTCCTTCGATGCCGCCTTTATCTCGTCAATCGTGGCGTAGCGTCGTCCTTTCATGGGCCTCTTCAGTTTCGGGAACTAGAAAAAGTTACAGTGGACCAGATCTGGGGAATACAGTGGCTGCGGTATCATTAGTGTGTTGTTTTTGGCCAAGAAGACGCGTACAAGCAGCGATGTGTGAGCAATTTTGGTACGAATTTTGCGGCGACCCGTCTCATGCCCAAATTATCGATTAAAATCGAATGGCACGAGCCAATTGATATGCCTAGGTCCTCGGCAATTTCTCTAATGGTGATTCGACGATTGGCCAATCCTTGGGGTCCTCATGCTTTTTACGTGACCTTCCTCCAGTATCTTTAATACTGTGTTTTCGAAGGTCAACCGAGGTCTCCCTCTACCTTTCTTACCGCTCACTTTTCCATCATAAATCTTTTTTGCCATTCTTTCATCACTCATTCGTTCGACGTGCCCAAATCAGCTGAGCACGTTCTTCTTATTAATTTTTCATTCCTTCTAACGCTACCTAGAACATCCCTGACATTCTCCCAAAATTCCTCGAGTTCGCCTAATGGAGCTGAGGATACTGGCGCATACGCCACTAGCAAGAATACTCTTGTTAATCCCAGCTTGAAGCGAACTCAAAGCAGTCTCGGGTTGATCGCCTTATATTCAACCGCTGCACTAACCAATCGAGAGGACAATAACACACCTACACCTTGACAGCCTCACTCGCTCTCTGGTACGCTGGCCCAGAAAGCTACCCGACTGCCTGGCAAATCGGTCGTGTCATTGGCCTTTCGCTTGGTCTCAGTCACACAAACGACATCCAAATCTCTATCATCCATCACATCTAATAATTCATTCACCTTTTCTTCCATCCCTCCTCTTACATTCTACGTAGCTATCTGTAGCCCCTTCCTTCACCTCCCGCCGTTCCGGACATGGCATGTTGGGTGGGCAAGTTAGAAGAAGCCGCAATAAGAAGTTAACTCAGATAAATCAATTAAAACATGAATATTTTCTAAACTTAATATTAAAGGGAAATCTACGGTTTTCTTACTAGTTGTCTTACTAATAGAAAGCTCTTTATAGAGTTTTGATTGCGTAATAATATAGGGATGTAAAATATTTGTTAGAGCAAATAAAATTGAATTCAAAATTATATTTTAGATGCAATATTACTAATTAATAACAAAGATGCTTCAATAATGTTTAAGAGAGAATTAAGTTTTTCAGAATTTATTATTTTTTAATTTATTTAAGAATTTTCTTGATATATGTAGTTTAGTTTTTCAA
The DNA here is from genome assembly GCA_013403705.1 of Heliconius hermathena. NCBI lineage: Eukaryota > Metazoa > Arthropoda > Insecta > Lepidoptera > Nymphalidae > Heliconius > Heliconius hermathena. The sequence goes on along the minus strand of JAAIXJ010000636.1, from coordinate 36,898 downwards.
TTTGATTATTTAATCTAATTTCATTATTATTTAATTTTAAAATAGAGGAATTAAAATTTCCAATAGCAGATTTCATAACGTGTATATTATTTGAATTACTTTTATAACAGTCCGTTTTATCTTTCTCCATTCTCTCTCTCTCCTCTTTTATTAATTTTATAATTACATACAGCCAGTACTTCCAAATAAAAATAAAATCATGATTAAGTTTGTTAACCGAGTATAGGGTGCCTTTCTTTTTAGCAGTTATCATTATTAGCGAATTGTTCTATTCTCGGAATAGATTATGTATTAGCCCTGACTTCATCCTTTATAGAAGAATCAATCTTGTAACGATTGCCGTGTTTTTCTCTTAAATCTTTAAGCTGAACTTCTTCGGGACTAGAACTGATTTGCAACAGTCCTTATAGTTTGGTCTGAAATAGCGTGTTTATAAAAAATACTTTACACACTCTTATTCCGAGAAACATACAATGCGTAGTTAGCATTTTTGCAAATACTTCCAACTACTACTACTACTACTACTACTACTACTACTAACTTCACGCTTTATCCCTAGCGGGGTAGTCAGTCTCTACATACCTCTTTCGCCTCGTCCACTGTCATCAACCTCTTCATACATGCCCTCCGGGGGGTCCTCATGCTTTGTACGTGACCTTCCTCCAGTATTTGCTAAAGCCTCTTTTTCCTTTTCCACATAGCTCTATCGCTGCTTCCTTTATACAATCCTTCCAACATTTACATAATGATACTTTTTTCTTATTTCATCCATATTACTTATAGATAAATTATCATCATGTCTGTAAATCCACAGTATTCCAATATTCAAGTAGCTGTTCATTAAATGAGAATGAACCTGCACTATAAAATCTGTGTTTCCGTTAAGTTCTACAAAAGGCAAGCAAGAAGCAGAAATTTTAGGTTTGGGTGAAAGCTGATTCATAGTCATACATATCTAAATTTCCATCGTTACCTTCACATGAATTGGATAATAATAAGTATTTTTTTCTGGTTATTATGGTATAATTCAAAAATTATACTATTTGGTTACAGTTTATAATTTTTTAGATTTTTTGATTTTTATTATACTATAACCACCAACTAATAAACTATATTCAAATAATTATCATAAATATGGCTTATACACTAATGCAATTTTGACATTTCGTGTAATTATTTGCAATGCAAAACCAATGTGTCTCAATTTGTTAATAAATATAATTGGAATCCCGAAATATTATAAGCAAAACGGCCATGTTACAAAATAAGGCAGTGATCATTAAAAAACACAAGTTAAACTAAAGCTAAATGCTATAGGCAAAACAGCCAATTTTTAAATTCATACTTTTCATTATAAAATACACTTTATATTTACCTAAAATTTTTACGCAAAAGGGCCAGGGTCTAAATGTGGCACTTTTGGTTATAAAAATTATTATCATATTCACATGAATCTTATATGCAAGACGGAGGTATTTTATAAAATGGCCCTTTTATAATAAATACACGTCTTATTATTAGACGCTTTTCAAAATATGGCCCTTTTCTACAAAAATAATTTGCGTTTCTCGCAAGTGACGGGGCGCAACGAAAAAAATGGCCGTTTTGACCATACAAAACACCAAAATGCAAAAAGGGCACATAATTATTTCAGTACTTAAAAGTCGGAATTTCATGGGTGTTTTGTTCTTATTATAATTTTTAATTATTATAAAGTAGTTTTTTTGAATAAAAAGTTTTTGATTATTTTGGATTTGTCGTCCTTTTGTATTTAAGGAGCGATATGTTCATAACCGAAACCACAACCAGTCGCGTTTGCAGTCACACTTTGTGCCCTTGCACATTAATTTTCCCGAGTGAGAATTAAACTTACTAGTGTCGTGTTTAAAGTCACGCGCTTATGTCATTGCGCCTCGACGCGACGGCCTCATTAAGAAATTTAAGTCTTTTTGATTTCGCTCCCAAAATTTGTTGTATAAAAAGAAAAATATGTATTTAGTAATACTGTATTTAGGTGGACGTTAAGTAATTACAAGGAACGGCAAGTGCAGTTTTTCCAGCGTAAACTTACATCTCGATCCTTAAATTTGAGATCTCGATGTTTTTACAATCATAAAAATTGAAAGCTAAGCATTCAGCCAATGGAGTAAAACAATTGTATTAATAACTGTTATAGCAATTACCAAATTTGTCGAACTAAGTAATTTAAATTGATAAAACGTTTTTTTTTTCTAAATATGCATATAATTTCTTGCCAAAGTCGTGAGTTTTTAGGCAAGAAGTGCTCATTATATTATTAACCTAAACTAACATTCTAATACCGACAATTGTAATTTAAAATAACTTACAATTAAAAAAAACTAAAAACAAATAAACACTTAAAAACTCTACATCTATTATACTAGCAATTATTAAACTGTATAAAAAACTGTATAAAAAAAATAACTAAAAAACAAGCAACAACACTTAATAACTATTACAATTGTTGTACTATCAACTATTCTATATGAGTGTATTTCAGAAAAAATGACCCTAGCAAAATTAGACTGTCCCACAACTTTAAGCACTTTTATTTCTAATTTATTATATGGATCATGTGGAAATAAGATTTTATATGGTTAAAGTAAATGTTTTAATGTTGACTTAAATGAAAAAGTACCATAAAAAGCAGATAACTATTTTTATATTTAAAAGAAAGCAAAATATGAGGTAAAGATTTCGAACGTCCCACGGTACTCTTGCCGATTTCAAATACGTCTTACTTTTAATATATTAGACTTTGAATATGTTTAAGTGTTTAAATATATTCACAGGTATTTTTTTAAGTGTTTTTTCAACTCTTATGTGATAAATTTACAGTAATTTTAAATAATATCAATATTTTAATCTTGTCCTACGAAAACTATAGTACCGGAAAATCCTGAGTAGTCACGGTGAGTTTGATAACTTACACAAGTAAAATCTACTAATTTGTATTGTTTTTGTCTTCCTGGCACCACTATAATCGTATTTGTAAAATTGCCATTATTATACTAAAGTTAGTTTCGACAAAAACTGTGACGGAAGTTTCTGTGTCTTCGGGGTACAGAAAAAGTATTCCGAGTAGTGACGATGTTTTAAACACAAATTAATTCGTTTTCTTTTATTTATCACGTAGTAATTCAACAAAAATCTAACCTATATTACATTACTACAGCTAAAAACAAGATAATTTAATTAAATGCTAGTTATTTTTAACTTGAAAAGTTTTTTGGGATGAAAACGTCACTTCCTGTGCGTTACGTGACATATTACCGGAACAAAACTGTGACTATTAGGAATTGTAAAGCTTAGTGCACAAGGAATGCTTAAAAATTTTAATTTATAACTCATGTGTAACACTTGGAAATTACGGAGAGATCAAAAGTATCATTTGTATAATTTAAAATTAATTCGCGCAGCCATAGGGAATGTCAAGGTTTATGGGTAAATATTCATTTATTAATCGGAGATCCTCCAGATAACCAGCAAGAGCTGGCTATTTATATATATGCTCTGCATAATTTTAGAAAGCAAAGCCGTGATAGTGATTGAGCCTGCAGTTATTTGGATCTGACTCATCGCCTTCCTTCGGGAATGAGTGCATTACATCGATCTTCCACGAGTCTGGGATTACATCAACTGAGTAAAAATGCCGAAACAAATAAAAAAGCGTTGGAGCCTGACATTACATAATGTGAAATATTGTGAGAAAAATCCAATACTTAAATCTGGTTGTAAATACCGAAATTTGCAATAATCTGGTTGAATCTGCCCACAAATTTTTAAATTTCTGGCAATGCAACTTCCACTTCACTTCCGATGGTGAAGTTGACATACCACCAAGTTAAGAGTAGTCTGAAATGTGGTTAAGCAGCGAAAGCAGATGGAGTTACTGCAGAGATGGTCAAATATTCACGGCGAAATATTACGTGACTTGGATTTGTAATTGTATCTGTGCAATTTATGCTGGAAATCAGATTGAGGATACCAGACGAATGGCGAGGCACAGTCAACGTGCAAGCTATAGGGCATAATACGCACCATCATTTCATTAGCTTGCCAAAATATTGANTTTAATATCTATTTAGCATTTTATAGTATTTATTTTATGATTATTAATATTTTGTTATTGTCAAGAATTGCTCACGTTGAATGTTTTTTTGATTTTGTAATACGTTTAATCAGCAATGAATACTTTTCTACTGTGAATTGTCCAAGAAGTGACTAACAAGAATTTATTTCGCTAATTATTTCGTAATGTGATAAAATTAAGCTACTTTTTTATTATTTTGGGAAAGAATATAAACAAATCTGTTAGATAATAGGAGATGATTTGGTTTTAATACCTGCTTTTGTTAGTTCTGGTAGATCATAGTCTGTGACGTAAAGGAATACTTTTCGCCATATGTTGAAAGAAAACTTGAATATTTTTTAAATTTATGGTATAATTTCAATTTCAATAGTATATTTAGGTAGTTAATAATATACTCTTTAATATCAGAGTAAATATAAGCAATTTTATGATATGCCAAAATAATATTTCTTATTCGTCACAGGGTCATTTTTTCTGAAATACACAGATATATACCTTAAAAATTGGTTTACTGACGTCATCACTCAATGTGAGGTTATTTATAAATATTATTAAATATGTTAGGTACTATACACCTTGTTGTTCTCTTTCCAAAATAATTTTTCGCAATTGGCTCAATAAATTCTTTTTTCCCGACCTTCCTAGTACTATATTTATTCTCAATAGTTTTCTTGTATTTATTAGTATTATATTAAAATTTTCGATGCATATTATGTAGTTTACTTTAATGTCTACTGGTTAAAATTCCACAAATTGAAAATAGTTTTTATATTCTCCAGGACATTTTTCTTTTATCTTTTTATTAAATAAAAATTTGATCAAACGTATTTGCAGTTGCTTTATATCCCTTAAATATGTTATGAATGTCCGCCCATAGACACACAGACCATAACTAAGTATGCAGTCAGCGAGTGCATACTTTACTCAAATGGTAAAAAATGTATGAATCGATTGTAATAAAAGAAACACTATATGTTAACGGAAGCTTACCAGAAACCACAGCGATAACAAACGCACAGAGAAACAGACAAAAATTTTAAACCATTGTTTTCCTTCACGTTGAGGCCAATCGTGGCGCACGAAGTGTGACTGTAAAATCGACTGGTTGTAGGTTCGATCCCCACTCGAGGAGATGAAATATTTACTTAAATTTATATTTCCATTTCTTCACTCTGGTGTCGAGGTTAAACGCGGCGTTGAGTTCTGCCACTCAACACGTAATGCCTCCAGAATTCGGCAGAAAGTGGGGAACAGAGTGTCTTAACATTAGATTCCCTCTGCTTACCCTGCTGTGTGCGGGATACAGCGTGAAGTTGATTTAATTTAACTCAATTCAATTCGATTCGATTCGATTCAATTTAATTTAATTTAATTGTTTTACTTATCCGTTACAATTTTATTATAAGTATAGATTAGAGTAGCCCGACTTACATTATATGCACTCGAAAAACATAATAATGATACTCATTATTCAGCACTATGGACAAACATCAAGTTTAATTATAGCAATATTGTACGTCATTTTCATGTAGCCACCCAAAGGTACGACAACATAGTGTTTTTTTTTATTAAAATACCGAAAACTGTACTCATGTAAAAATATTTCATTTTTCAGTTTTTAGTTATATCGATAAGCTTTTAGTTGGCATAATTAGTCCAGATCAAGTTAACTACAAAGCCATTAGCATTATATAAGATGACATTACAAATAAGAAGGTGTGTTGTGGATGATACAATTTTTTTAGTAATGAGTATATCTCGATGGCTTGGACTTGCTCCAGTGCGTTTTACGAAATCTCGTGGCAAAATATTCATGTACATCTCACGCACTTTCATCATCTACGGACTGATTTTCATCATCGTCTTCGGTCAGTATAACTTCAGTTTTCAAAAAATAAATATTTTAATGGTTTTCTCTCTTATTTTGTGGCATATAGAACTTGATAATAAATCAAACACATCGTAAATCATTTTATTTTGAAGGTACCATGGGAGGCAATATTTTGGCCAAGGCATAATTTTGCATTCCTAAAATGAACTTGGTAAAATAGTTATTTTATGAATGTATAAAACTTGACTTTAAAACACCACTATATGCGATGTCTCGAAAATAGTGAGGTGCGTGTAGAACGGTGTTCTAACACTAAGGTCCTTCTGTGTACCGTATATGCGACAGTATAAAGCTAAAAAAATAATTTAAGGTTTTATAAATTGTGACATATTTTATATACAAAAAATCCATTTAAGTGCGAGTTGTACTCACACACCGAGGTTTCCGTATCAATTTCAGGATTGGTAGGTCAACAGGAAGTGCATCTTATAAAGGTTGATAAACTTCAGTTTAGAGTCATATTATCGTACCTATCTTAAGCACATATTTATACAGGTCCTTTTCAGGTCACTCTGACGCTCATTATTTAACGAGACTAACATACCCCATAGCACACAGTGACTTTACTTTTCACTTCGAAAATTAAAATTCAATCCAGAGTAAATATTTATATTATTTACTTAAATTTATATTTCCGTTTTCTTCGCTCTGGTGTCGAGGTTAAGCGCGGTGTTGAGTTCTGCCACTCAACACGCAATGCCTCCAGAATTCGGCAGAAAGTTTGCAACGGAGTGTCTTAACACTAGGTTCCCTCTGCCTACCCTGCTGTGTGCGGGATACAGCGTGAAGCTAATTTAATTTAGTAAATTTTTAATTATAATAAATGTAAACTGAGGTTAACTTACTCCCAAAGACGCTGCATTGGTCACAAAGATGATATACAGGTGCCTGTATTTTCGCTCTGCCTAACCTAACCTGACAGTTGCTTAGTCCTCGATTTAATCCATTTTTCGAGTTTTTATGAAACTACAAAAAAATTAGAGGGGCTAGAGTATTTTTAATGATAATTTAAAATTAATGAAACATAGCAAAGATTTTATAATAAGAAATAGCTTTTATGGTTCGGGCACGTCGAAGGAATGAGCGATGAAATAATGGCAAAAAAGATTTATGAAGGAAAAGTGATCGGTAAGAGAGGTAGGGGCAGACCTCGGTCGACCTCCAAAAAAACAGTATCAAAGATATTGGGGGTGGGACACGTAAAAAGCATGAGGACCCCCCGGACAGCATCTATAAAGAGGTTGATGGCAGTGGACAAACGGAAAGAGATATATATTTTGTTTGACTATTTCTTTTAATCTTCTTAGAATAATTATCTCGCAAACTTTACCTAAACTGCTGAAGCTTTCCCTAGCTGAAGGGAAGGATTTTGTGACTCTAAACTATCCGCGAGGCATTCCGCCTTTTCGGTGTCGTCAGCCTCTATTGTGTTGTCGGGTTTAGTGAGAGGAGATATATATACTATACTCGCCACGGTGTCGGATCGAAAGGTTCTCGACAGCGCCCAAAACGTCTGGGACGCTAACGGGAGCCCTTCGAGTCGACTATTGAGTTAAAATTGAGATTTTTCTTGTCTCTTAAGATCGTTTAAGTTAATTCTGGTTTCAGGCAGATCTGAGATATCTTCCAAACAGCTGTGGAGAGCGTAGTGTATTGAGCGTAGTGATTTTATAGACCACTGCTAGAGAGCAACGTTCTTCAGAATGACAAATGACATATCAAATTGTTTTTTGAATTCTACCCCATTAATTTTTGCAGATCACATAATCATTTCAAATCATGTAACATTTCAAGTATGAAGAAAGACATAATCATTTCCAAATATTATCTCTTAGCAATCGTGGAAAAATACTAGACATAAATTTCCTTCATAAGATCTTGCATGGTTCGATTGACAGTGCTGAGTTAGTAGGCTTGCTTAATTTTAGATTTCCAACTAGATATTCCCGAAACCAAATTTTGATTTTTGGGCCTTAGGAAAACGGTATGGACGCGAACTCGCCTATTTCGAGAATAAGTAAGCTGGCAAATGGTCTCCCAAACAATATTGACATTTGCGGACTCCCTCTGTGTCATTAAAAATAGATAAAAAATCTTATATACTACAGTAGACAATAAACAGTTTAATTTAAATTTGAAGATTTTAAATATTAAAAATTCATTGTTTTGTTTGTGTTTTTTTTTAATTAGTTTATTTTATTATATCTTAATTTTTTCTTATGGTTTTAGTACTTTTTTGTTTATTTTTTCTTATATTTAATTAATTTTATTTAAATTTTAAACTTGCTGATTAATTTATTTTATTTATTATAATTAATTTATTTAATTTTTAATTGATTGTACTATTGATTTAATTGGGCTTTTTAAAATTGATTTTTGTTAATAAGTATCTTTTAATTCCTAATTAATTGGTTATTTTCATTTATATACTAAAATAAATAATTTATCAATGAAATATACATTTGAAATTGTTTTTATCTTAGAAATTTATAATTCGTGGATAATATGTGATATTTATCATTGTTTGTGTTGTATTTATTTTTTAAATTATTGTTTGTTTTTGATTTCAAAATTTGTTATTGCATGTGGAGCTCACCTGTAAATGGTTAAGTAAATAGAAATTATTTATTTTGTTTTTCCTTTTAAGGATATGTGATAATTGTGTCAATTATTGGTAGGCCTTATAAATAAATAAATAAATAAATAAATAGAAACACTGTACTTTTGGAGTGTCTCTCCCGGTAAGAAACCGGGAGGGTCCCCGATTGACACAATTTCACTAGTCTTTTTTACCTATATCTACCCTCTTTTACATAAGTTTGCTAACACTAGATAGAAGTTAAAAATATATTTTTTATCAACAGATCTCTTGATATTTTTTTCAACGTACTTGGATATAAAGTCAACAATTACAGATCAAAATAAAATAAATGGTACAAAACATAGAAATTTAGTTTTAAAAATATGTAATATTTTGGTGTCCATTGGCTTACTTAACGTCGGTCTTATTATTGCAACAAGAAAAACAAATAATATAATGTCTTTTGTTGAATCAGTGAGAAAGGTATAATAGTCTGACCAAATTGTTCGTACCACAATCACACACGTCTTAGACACACACTTACACTGTGTTTTACATTGCAGGATCATCGATGTTGTGTTTCTCTTATTCTCTTGCCACTCACTGTTGCTGCTTCATTTTTTTTAGTATTCTTTGGTAGCTAATTTTGTTGACGTGCTTAAGCCAACTGTCATGTTCTCGCTAGTGTGTTGGATAATATGATATATTACATTTATTTCCACTTTTAGATAAAAAATAACATCCTTGGTGACTATCAGGATAATGTATTGAAATGGATAATATTATGTCTGACTGTGCTGTTCATATTCGGCACATGGATACTTAAAATGCTTGATGTCTGGAGAAACCACGAGTGTAAGAGAACAGAAATTCAAATTCTAATCTCCTTCACTTAGTAAATGTGTATTATACTTTTCTTATTTAGTTTTAGATTTACAAGTATGTATGTATGTACTATCGTTAGTTATTTTAACTATGATGGAGCTCCAGTTTGTAGTCATCGCCTTCTGCATTAAGTCTGGATTTCAAGCAGTAAACGAGTGTCTGCGTAACGTAATATGTTAGTATATTTAATACTACTTGTATTTTTTTACTTGATAGAATGAAATTGTTTGTCAATCAATTTGTAGTGTTATCATTGTTCGGTTTGCTCTTGGCTTATGCTGTTATAATTTTAGCATTCATAATGTACGGAGTCTTTAAAATTTGATTAATGCTTTGTCTCATATTCAATTTCTCGACAATGCTTTTGCATCTTCAAAAAGAAATTAAATTCACATTTAATAATTATATTTTTTTATTAAATTAATTTGCATAGCAAATTTGGAAGAAGAAAATACTAGAAATTATTTAAAGCCAGATTTTTTAAAAATACCTATTAAGACGATCAATGCAGCTATAGATCTAATCGGAATGACTGACCAACGATACCCAGGTTTTTATTATTCATGTCAATTTTACTTCAAATAAAACATTTCTACAAAATTAAGTAATTAAAAATATTAAATTAATTTTGCAGATGTAATTGTAACGAAACGATTGAAATTATCCCATAAAGTTAGAAAAATCAGCCAATCGTATGTCGGCGTCTGTGTCGTTTTAAGGAATTTTAATGATTCTGAAAGTACAACTATGTTTCTTCAATTTATAATTTTGACCTTACACATCATAATTACTATGTTTAATTTGATTAAAACAATTCACACACATGGAAATGGTAGGTTATTAGGTGTTATTGATTTTTTTAACTATACGAATTTCATATCAGTCAAAAGTTAGAGAAGAAACAATTAATATTTTCACCATAAGCTTCTCCCCTTCAATTAGTATTTGGACAACACTTCCATAATATCGTGAAACCATAAAGTCGTGAATATTTCTATAGTTTTAAACTTTACATCTGTAAAGAAAAAGTTAAACGAATGTTATACACATTGAGGCCGTCGTGGCGCAGAGGCAGAAGTGTGCGACGATTGAAGGTTCGATTTAAAGTCGGGAGAATACAATATTTATTTATTAAATATTTATGTTTTCATATCCTCGCACTGGTAACGAGACAAACACTCAATGCTTCGAGAATTCGGCAGAAAGTAGGGAACGGCCGTCTGCCTACGGATGAAGTGTGAAACTAAAAAAAGTATTTTTATTAATAAATTAAATTAACATTTGTTTTTTTTTTTAGTTATTTCAAAACCAGATCTACTGGCATTACAATGTGCTTGGTTCATATATCATGTTTTAAAAATGATATTATTAGTAGAGCCTTGTTGTCGTACTGAAGTAGAGGTACGTTAAAATAATTACAGCAATAATTAAATAATTTTTATTATATAAATTAGTTAGTTATTTTTGCGTCATTTGATAAATAAATGAAGTAATTCAAAGTGTCTCAACGGTTGTAACGTGTCTTAAAATAGAAATTAATTACAAATGCAATTATCGACAAGCAAGTCGCTAGAGTCATAGTTTTAGGAATATCGTAAAAAACAAAAACTCCGACTGCACAGAACTAAAAAGAAAAAAACAAGCCCAATAGTTTATTAGGATTAACAGTATACCTTTAAATTATGAAGAATTACTTATAGATCCCGACTGTTAATCCTAATAAACTATTGTGCATACTTTTCTTTTTAGTTTTATGCAGTCGGGCTTTTTGTTTGTTTAAATATTTTTTTATTTTTCACTTTTTCGTTAGGATTCATATGAACCGAAAAATTTATAATTATAATCATAATATACCGTGTTGTACCGTGTAATCCTTGTATTCACCGCTTGAATTTGATACCCATATTGTGGTATTCGAAAAACAGGTTTTTTTTCACTAAGTCCAATGGCGTCCCACAGCCACATTTAAGAACACTTGGGCTGTTAAGACGAATCTAACGATACGTCTCATACGCTCAATTACGTAAATCCAAAAAGAATATTACATACATACATTCAAGATACGCGCAAAAACATAACCCTCCCTTTGTAGTCGGGAAGAAGAAGTACATCCACAATTTCTTTAATTTTATTATTATTAAAGATGTTAGAACACGACTGAATGCAAATATCTGGTGTAATAATCAATATATTAATGTGTAGTCTAAACTTTTTTATGAACGTATCATATGTAAATATGGTATTTACCAACAAAAATTGAAGAGTATAATAAGATTGACGTTCCTGTGTATTTATATGTCTGTCTGTGGCGTCTTAGCACCCAAGCGGATGAACCGATTTCGATTTAGTGTTTGTTTAAAAGGTTTGACTTAAATAGTGTTTGTTCTTTCATAATTAAAAAAAAAATATGTTTAGTTGTTTAAAGATTATGTCGTTTAAAATTATTCCTAGGTAGCCAATACTCGTATACTAGTTGGAAAATTGATGTGTCACATTACGACTGAAGCCGACCCTTTACAGGATGAAATAGAAGCTTTCTACAATCATATCTTGTTAAACGACGTCTCGTATACAGTTTTTGGATTTTTTTCATTGGGAAGGCCGCTAATATCCAAGGTCTACGGAATATTTTATTTTTGTAATAGCAAAGCATGAATAAGAAGAGTTTAATTTTTGGAAATATATAGTTATTTTGCCAAAAATAAAACATAAATCGGATTCACTCTGTATCTTGCACACAGCAAGATAGAGGGAACCTAGTGTTAAGACACTCCGTTCTCCACTTTCCACCGAGTTTCTGGAGGCACTGAGTATTGAGTGGCGGAACTCAACGCTGCGCTTTGCCTCCACACCAGAGCGAAGAAATGAAAATTTATTTATTTACTTATATAATATAAATGTGAATAAATATTTAATTTCCTCGAGTGGGGATCGAACCCACAACTAGTTGTCATTTTACAGTTGCACTTTGTGCCCCTGCGCCACGACTGGCCTAGCCAAATTATACAAAATCTTTACATATATTGTAGCCTATATGTTATTTTAATGTATAAGCTTTTATAACTGGAGAGTCTATTACTGTAGAGTTTCATTAATCTGTTCAATGAATTTTATGTAAAAGTGAAACAAACATCTCACACACACTCACAAGCTTTCACATTTATAATATTACTGAGATAAGATTGACAAATTTTATTGTTTTTGTTTATTGTATTTTATATAAAACAAATAAAGGTTAATATAACAAAATAAGTGTAAAGAAATTAAGTTTTAGTTTTTGTTTTGTAGATATGCTTATCTCATTATCCCTTTATTACAGGTTATTGGAGGTGTCACGACTATACTGATGTTACTATTTTAAATCACCGTGTTTTTAAAGTGTGAGGAGATTCCATTTCGTCATTTGGCAAAAGCTATATTACAATATTTAGAATTTGTTGAAAACTTACGTAAGCTTTAAGACAGAGTTAACTTAAATTGCATCAAAAAACATTTTTCAGAATGCAAAAAAAAAATAAAAACAGAAAAATTGTTGTTTAAAATCGTACTTAATAATCTTGTCAAGTTCCTGAGCACCTTTTTTGTGTGGTTCTAAGTAATTATAATAATAAGTTTGATAAATTTTATAAATTACACATTATGATATCTGAAACGTTCAAATAAATATTTTGCACTTACAAAATAATAAACATGTACAGTTGTGTGTGTAAATTGTGTGTATACAGTTGTGTGTGTAAATTTCAGAATTTTAAAAATTTAATAAATTAAAAAAAAAACAAGGCAAATATACTCTTCTTTTGTAAATCCCAGTATATCTAAGTAATTACAGATCTTAAAGTACGCCAAATAGTTAGAGAAAGTTGTTTTCTTAATACCAAGGCGACCGTGTTAACGATTAGTAAATTTAAATTGAGTGAAATTAATTTAAAAGAAATAGAAATAAATATGTATTGAAAAAAAAATCATAGGACGCAACTAGAAATGATTTATAGATAAAAATAATAATTTCATGAACTGTAATTACTGTTATCCGCTAGTCACTTAATTTAATACAATAGATGAGGTATAATGTCAGAATATGTTACTACACTTAATCGTCACCGCAATGAAAAGTAGAAAAAAGTAATAATATTAGGTCCTTGAATAAGTTATCGCTGTTTTTTTTTAAATAATTTAAAATATAATGCTTACAATGACATTACTCAAAGTATTGTCCGTCATTAGAGACCACTTTCTCCCATCTCTCTGGTAGCAATTGAATCCCCCGTCGGAAAAACGACTCATCTTTCGAGGCAATCCAGGAATCAAGCCATTTTTCGGCTTTTTCAAAAGAACGGAAGCGCTGCTCGCTTAAACCGTGCGCCATCGACCGAAACAAGTGTTAATCGGAGGGGGCTATGTCCGGTGAATACGGCGGGTGGGGTAAAACTTCCCATTGAAGTGTTTCCAGGTAAGTTTTGACTGGTTTTGCCACATGTGGCCGAGCATTATCATGTAATAAAATCACTTTGTCGTGTCTCTGCTCGTATAGTGGCCGCTTTTCTTTCAGAGCGCGACTCAAACGCATC
>JAAIXJ010000636.1:0-20920 GCA_013403705.1 Heliconius hermathena | reverse complement strand
AACGCGACTGGTGTGGGTCCGATCCCCACTTGGAGGATTGAATTATAATTTAATAATATTTTCATTTCGTTTAATAATATTTTAATTTCGTACATCAGTCACACATTATACGCAATATCTTAACACTTAATATAATCTCATAATCTTACGCATAATCTTTACCCTGCTAAAGCGTGGATCTGGTTTTAACTTTGTGTGAACCGATTAGTCCAGATAAAGTCCAGTCCAGTTGAGGCCAGTCGTTGCGCAGCGGCACAGAGTGTGACTGTAAAACTGATTGTGGGTTAGAACCCCACTCGAGGAGATGAAATATTTACTTAAATTTATATTTCCATTTCTTCGCTCTGGTGTCGAGGACAAGCGCGGCGTTGAGTTCTGCCACTCAACACGCAATGCCTCCAGAATTCGGCAGAAAGTGGGGAACGGAGTGTCTTAATACTAGGTTTCCTCTGCCTAACCTGCTGTGTGCGGGATACAGCGTGAAGCTGATTAAAATAAAACTAATACTAAATATTTAAGGGCAGATTGCCAAAATACAAACAAAAAAAGGATTTAAATCGGTTAAGCCGTTTCTGAGATTATCGTGAACAAACGCACAGACAAACAGACCAACTGACCAATGCTAACACATCGTTAAATGTAATATCTTCTATGTACAAACACCGTTGAGTTACGATTTTATTGTAAGTATCGATATGTTGTGTTTTTATTTCAAACATTCAATTGAAGATTCTTATGGGAGGTACGAAAATGCGACCTAAAGTTTTAATAAATTTCTCATTAAAAAACTTCATTGCGCTGCAAACATACATTATAGGTATATCAAAACACGAACATAATTCATAGTGTGTTAATTAAATAATTCTGTGGTTTAAGCGGGTGAAGCCGCAAGCGGGTAGCTAGTATTAATATAAAATTAAATAGAATTTGTTATGATAATGATTCATTGTACTAGATTTAGGTCATTACTAAATTCATATAACCTAGGCCTATTTCTAAAGCCAACAAGAATCACTCATTGTAACGCTACTTGCATTGACAATATTTTTATAAACTCTGTGCCATATAAAAATTCAATAATTAATATATTAAGTTCAGATTACAGCGGACAGTTGGCTTCCTTTCACTTTGGTAAAAATATAATGGATAAAAATAAAAAAAATGTTTGTATACCGATGACAACTGGTCGTGTAGAAAAGTTAAGAAGTAATATAATAAAAAAACTTAAATATCTAAAATATAATACTAAGCCCAATTTATTACATGAGATTTTTTTCAATGTTATACAGAGTGAGTTTAAAGGTATATTTATTTCTAGAACAATCAATCAATTCCAGTTTTAGTCAACGTTTTTTGTCATTTAATGATTGGGCGACTGTGGGAATTCATAAGAGTAGACAAAGGTTAGGTTTGAACTTTATAGTGAGAAAACATATAACCATAGTGAAACATTTATTAATTCTTTTAAATTAATTAGTCATATAATTGACGCTATCACTCCTTACCTTGCGACTATATTTAATAACTAGCTGTCCTCCCGCGGCTTCGCCCGCTTGAACTACATGATTATTCATTTAATATATATATATATATAATATGACTTCTAATATGATTTTTTATTACTTTAATCTGTAATCTTCCAATATGATTTTTTTATTATATTACCGTAATTTCTATAAGGTATTATGATTGTTTTGTGTAATGTTGATACTTGATATTTATAATAATATACTTTGAGCACTGATACATAAAGCTAATTATTTATTATACATATATATTTTTGTAACATTACATTCTTTTGACCTGTGTTATGTACGTCTTATCGTAATTTTAAAACTCTGTTAAATGTTCTGATGTCAGTGAATAATTTAACTTACTCCTTCAGAAACAGCCTTAAATGTTAAATCATTGATTTGGGTAAGGATTCATAATATTCTTTATAAAATGATTGCTGTAGTTTTTAAATTATGTATAGTTGTTAAATATGTAGTTATTACAGAGTACACGTAGAAAGGATGTTTTAAGATATTTTAATATAGATTTATTTCAAACGAACGAACGAAGCGAAGAATCTATGTATTTACTTAATATTTCTTTGAAGATCAAGTCGTTTTTTATCTCAGCTTTTTTGTTCAGCTTCATGCTGTATCCAGCATACAGCAGGGTAGGTTAAGACATTCCGTTCCCCACTTTCTGCCGAATTCTGGAGGCATTGCGTATTGAGTGGCAGAACTCAACACCGCGCTTTGCCTCGACACCAGAGCGAAGAAATGGAAGTATAAACTTAAGTAAATATGTCATCTTCTCGAGCGGCGATCAACCCACAACAGTCGGTTTTACAGTCACACTTTGTGCTCATGCGTCACGACTGGCCTCCTTTATCTGTCTTGAATTAATTACGATTTAAACTTCACTGTTATGATTTATGAAGGTACCTTCACCAACGATTCAATTTTGTTTACTTTAATGTTTGTACTATAAACAATAGTGCCTACAAAATATATATTTTTATCAATAGTTATATAACTAAGACGTTTTGAATGTCTTTCTTTAGCCAAAAATCTTACCATCGCGATGCAAAAAATGATGCTTTATGCACAGCGCCATCTATTGGCCTTAAAGTTAAATTGTAACTGTTCGGACAGTTAAAAAATCCCGTTTTATATTAAATTTCACTTAATATATAATTATATTAATCGAAAACGACGTTTTACTAAATACATACTATACAGTTAAAAATACAAATTTATTATAATCAATTATATATTTATTATAAGTATACATATAGATTGCTGTATAATTTTCGTAGGCAAACTAATGCCTCGAGTTCATTGATCATTTTTTTTAATTAACCGATTTTGATGATACAAATTTTAAATGCTATTCTGACAATCAATTTCTGAAAAAGGTAAAACAAAACAATTGGTGAAAGTTTTAAGTAAATCGGTTCAGTTCTTTCGGAGATTTACGTGGTCATACGTACAGGCAGGCAGAGAGACAGACAGACAGACAAGAAATTAAAAAAAAAATATTTTTGCTATCTACTACTCTTTTTAAGTGTCCTTTTTAGGGCTATCCATTTCAGTCAAAATAACTAAATGTACAGTCAAAATATTTTTCTGTTTTATTACATATAGAGATTGTATAGAGTATGGTGTGTTTAAATGTGTGTGTTAAAGAAATTTAGTAAAGTCATACCTATATTCAAATCGGGTAGTATATCTGATCCCAACAATTTTAGACCTGTATCGATTCTACCCTCATTTATAATAGTAGAATCTTTGAGAAAATTATTTTAAATCAAATGCTGATGCACTTTGACTCACATAAATTTATGCATGATAAACTGTATGGCTTTACTAAAGGTCGCTTGACTACTGATGCTGGTATAGGACTTATAAATAGTGTATACTAGCGGCTCGCCCACGGCTTCGCCCGTTTAAAATACATGATTTTGATTTAATAAGTAGAATTGATTGACAACTCTAATGACTTCTAATATGATTTTTTATTACTTTAATCTGTAATATTCTAATATGATTTGTTTATGACATTATCGTAACTTCTATAAGATTTTTTGATTGTTTCGAACTAAAAAATATGACCAATGTTGATATTTGATATTCATAAAATATACATAAAGCTAATTATTTATTATATATATATATATATATATATATATTTTTGTAACATTACGTTCTTTTTACCTATGTTATGTTTTTTAAAGCTCTGTTAAATGTGCTACTTCTGAAAAAAATGTAATGTACTGCTTCAGAAACAGCCTTAAATGTTAAATTATTGATTTGGGTAAGGATTCATAATATTCTTTGTAAAATAACTGTAATGTTTGCATATTAACTCCTGTACAGTTTTTAAATTAGTTACACATATTATTAACTAACGCCCAATATTAATAACCTATCTCCAACGTCAATCTTAGATTGTTTCATATATCTATCCAATCTAGAGATTGGATAGATGTATGAAACAATCTAAGATTGACTTTGGAGATAGGTTATTAATACTGGGCGTAAATGTACAATTGGTAAATATGTATAATAGTTATTACAGAGTACACGTAGAAAAGATGTTTTTAGGCATTTTTTTATAGATATATTTCAAACGAACGAACGAACCAAAAAATCTATGTATTTGCTTGATATCTCTTTGAAGATCAAATCGTTCTTCATCTCTGTGTTGAATTAATTACGATTTCAAATTAACTGTTATGATTTATGAAAGCAATCTCAACTAACAATTCAATCTTGTTTACTTTATTGTCTAAAATATTGTATAATAGTGCTTCAAAAATATATATTTTTATCAACAGTCATATAACCCAGACGTTTCGAATGTCATTCTTTAGCCAGGAATCTTACCAGCGCGATTGCTATATAATATTCGCAGGCAAACTAATGCCTTGAGTTCATTCAAATGACGATAACTTTTTTTTTAATGAACCGATTTTGATGAACTAAACTTTAGTACTTAAGTTGAGTTAAAACAAAGCAATTGGTGAAATTTTCAAGTAAATCGGTTCAGTACTTTCAGAGAAAAATGCGGACAAAAATATGTCGACAGACAGACAGACAGACAGACAGATAAATTCAAAAAAAATCTTTTTGCTTCCTATTATTCTTTTTAAGTGTCCCTCTATCCATTTCAGTCAAAATTACTAAATGTACAGACAAAATATTTTTACTGTCTTATTATATATAGAGATGAGGCTTGGTAGGGACCGCAGGGCATGTTCTGTGACCTGTCTAAGGCCTTTGATTGCGTTCAGTACTCAACATTAGTCATGAAGCTACACCATTACGGCATAAGAGGACGTGCACTCAATCTTCTGACCTCTTATTTAGCTAAAAGGGTTCAGAGGGTTGATGTGAATGGCAAGAAATCTCCTGGATCATTTGTCAGTATGGGGGTTCCACAAGGGTCTATTCTAAGAAAAGGACCACCTTTTCTGTTTTTAATATATATAAATGATTTTTAGTGGGAAAGAACCATGATATAGTATTGTTTGCTTTTTAAAATAAGATGACAACACATATATGACGACGTAAACAACTCTCTATCGATAGTAGTACATTGTTTTAGTGCTAATAACTTACTATTGAATGTATAATCTTCAGAACACCTAACACAAAAATTGTTAAAGCTGTACTCTTGATGTACTCTTGAATGGTGAAGCCGTGGATCCTGTCGATTCTACGGTATTTATTGGTATCACCATTGACTCTAAATTACTTATATTTACTTATCTCTAATAGACTTAGCTTAGCAGCTTTTGCGGTTAAAAAAATCAGACTAATAACTGACGCGGAAAAAGCTCGCTTTGTTTACTTTAGCTACTTTCATAGTATTATGTCCTACGGCATTCTACTTTGGGGTAATACAGCCGATATTAAATCATTTTTTTATTGCAGAAGAGAGCTATTCACTCAATCTATAACTTAGGCCCTAAAGAATCGTTAACGTAGAAATTAAAAGAAATAAATATATTGACAGTTGCATCTCAATACATTTTTGAAAATGTTATGTACGTTAAGAAGAGTATTAAAGATTTTCCCAAAATTGGTGATATACATAATGTCAATCCTAGAAATAGAAGTAAACTTATTGCACCTGTAACCCGATTTTTTTTCCCAAAAATGAAAAAGTGATTTTTTCAAACAAAATAAATAATAAAACGCCATTTTTCAAAAACGACGCACGCACACCGGGAAACCACAGAATACGCCTCATTCCGATATCGAGTCGCAGGTATTGGCGGCAAAGTTCAAAGTTGTTTAACCTTTAGTAGTATTTTTTAGTGGTATGCGTTTATGTTATTCGCATCTTATTATATTATGTCGCGTTCCGAATTAACATTTTGACTGTGTCATCTTTGCCTTCGCTATAGTACGTGTGTACGCATCCCTGGGCGATCAGAGATTCTTTCTCCTCCTGGATAAATGTGAGATAGTGTGTATTTTAGATCTCTCGGTGCTGGTGTCATTTTCATTTTCTTTGTACAGTAAGTAAAATCAAATTAATTGCCAAGGCGCTTAACTTACGATTTATTTAATGCCTTTCAGTTTGTTATTTATATTTGAGTATCTAACTAAACTAAAATAATTAATTGATTTTTAGGCTAAGGGTTATAGGATCACTTTGTTGTCCGCCTGTCAGTCTGTCATTTAGCTTCTAATACAATGCAGTCAAAAGACATGAACAAGTCTGTCAAGAACATTCACCTTCTAATACAATGCAGTCAAAAGACATGAGTTTATGTACCGTTTTTGCTTGTGATGAAATGAGTCGCGTAATCAAAACCTTCCCTTTTATGAAATTTAGGACGAAGTAAGATCTTACAATACAAATAAAGGAAAAAATCCAAAAAGTATAAGAAACTAGATATTTTTTTTCATTAATCATAGAAAAAAATAATTATAAATTTATATTTGTAGTTCATTTCATACAAAATAAGTGTATACTTAAATTTGTTAATAATAATCCCAAAATTGGTGCTGAACCGTAGGCGAGTCCGACTCGCGCTTGGCCGGTTTTTTTAATTAAAAACATTTTAATAAACATTTGTGTATTTCAAGGGGGCTTAGCCGCACGGGGGCCGCTAGTTGTGAATATAATTAGATAAATTCATTAAAATAAATATATAAAATTGTAGGGATTTAATATTTAACAACTTAAGATTTAAAATACAATTTTAAAAAAATCTTTCTATATTTATCAAAATGATGATCAAGCGTACGGAAATACCTGTTCCTAGTGCATTTTATAATAAAATAAAAAGAGTGACTAATAAAATACTTTGTGACTACTTTTAGTCATTCAGTCATCTGATATTGTGACTAATCAGCTATAATTGTTACTTTTCATTGCGATGACGATTAAGTTTAATAACATGTTCTGACATTGTACCTCATCGGATTGAATTAATACCAGTAATTAGTTCTTGAAATAATTATTTTTTATCTGTAAACCATCTCTAGCTGCGCCCTATGAATTTTTTTCGATATCATAACATTTATTTATATTTCTTTTTATTTCACTCAATTTAATTTTATTAATCAAATCCAACACGGTCGCTTCGGTGTTAAAAAAACCAGTAAATAATAACTTAAAAGAACTTTCTCTAAAATTTTGCGTATTTGGAGATCTGTGATTATTTAGGTATGCTGGGATTTACAAAAGAAGTATATTAACCTTGTTTAATTTTTTAATTTATTCAATTCTCAAAATTCTGAAATGTACACACACAACTAGGTATACATGTTTATTATTTTATAAGTGCAAAATATTTATTTGATCATTTCAGCTATCAGAATGTGAAATTGTTAAAATTTATCAAACTGATTATTATTATAATTATTTAGAAACACACGAAAGGTGCTCAGGAAATTTACAAGATTATTAAGTACATTTTTAAACAATAATTTTCTCTGTTTTTAATTTCTTTGCATTTTTAAAAATATTTTTTGATACAATTTAAGTTATTTCTGTTATAAAGGTGATGTAAGTTTTCAACAAATTCTAAGCATTGCACGATATTGCTTTTGCCAAATGTAGAAATTACATCTCAACTGCATAAAAATGGTAATTTAAAATAGTAACACCAGTATAGTCGTGACACCTCCAATAACCTGTAATAAAGGGAAAATGAATTCAGCAAATCTACAAGTTCTAGTTTCTTTCCACTAACCATTAACCTGTATTGGTTTTTATAGAATACAATAGACAAAAACAATAACATTTGTCAATCTTATTACACTAATATAATAAATGTGAAAGTTTCTGACGGTAGATGTTCGTTTCACTTTCACATAAAATTCACTGAACGGATTTAAATGAAACTATACAGTAATAGACTGTACAGTCATAGGCGGCTTTTTTGCATTATTGCAAGAAGTCTATACAAAATCACTATATATTTCCAAAAATTAAGCTCTTCTTATTCATGCTTTGCTATTACAGAAATAAAATATTCCGTAGACCTTGGATATAAGCGGCCTTCTCAATGAAAAAATTCCAAAAACTGTATATGAGACGTCGTTTAACAAGATATGATTGTAGAAAGCTTCTGTTTCATCCCGTAAAGGGTCGGCTTCACTCGTGATGTGACACATCAATTTTCCAACTAGGATACGAGTGTTGGCTACCTAGAATAATAAACGAAACAACGTACATAACGTACGTATATTGATTATAACACCAGACATTTGCATTGAATCGTATCCTAACATCGTTAATAATAATAAAATAAAAAAAAAAAGTGGATATCCTTCTTTATTAAAATTATGACTCTAGCGACTGGCTTATCGATAATTGCATTTGTAATTAATTTTTGTCTTAAGGCACGTTACTAACCGTTGAGATGCTTACAATTACATTATATACCTATTTATTAAATGACGCAAAAATAACTAACTAATTTAAACTAAAATTTATTGAATTATTAGTGTAATTATTTTAACATACCTCTTCTTCAGTACGAGAACAAGGCTCTACTAATAATATCATTCTTAAAACATGATATACGAACCAAAAACATTGTAATGGCAGTAAATTTGGGTTTGAAATATCTAGAAAAAAAAAATCAATTCTTATAATCTATCAATTAATTTTTTTTTAGTTTACGCTGTATCTCACAGAGGCATCGTTAGGCAGAGGGGACCAGGGAAGCTAGTGCTAAGGCATTCCGTTCTTACTAAGACTTCCATTTCCCACTTTCCGTCAAATTCTCGTGGCGTTGAATGTTGGGTGGCGAAACTCAGCGCCGCGCTGTGTCTCGTTACCAGCGCGAAAAAATGAAAATATTAAATATTTCATACTTCCGACTTTAAATCCAACCCTCAATCGTCACATTTATAGTCGCACACTTCTGCCACTGCGCCATGACGGCCTCTATCATTATAATATTTCTATAATTAACTTCCCAGCATATAAAATAACATGTGCTTTTCGTTACAGATGTAAGTAAAGTTTAAAACTGTAGAAATATTCACGAGTTTATGGTTTTACGATATTATGGATGTATTGTCCAAATTCTAATTCAAAACGAGAAGCATATAATGAAAACTGAAATTGTTTCTACTCTAACTTTTGACTGATATGAAATTTGTGTAGTTAATAAAATTCAATTCGTTGAGGCCAGTCGTGGCGCTGCGGCACGAGGTGTGACTGTAAAACCGACTGGTTGTGGGTTCGATCCCCACTCGAGGAGATGAAATATTTACTTAAATTTATATTTGCATTTCTTCGCTCTGGTGTCGAGGTTAAGCGCGGCGTTGAGCTCTGCCACTCAACACGCAATGCCTCCAGAATTCGGCAGAAAGTGGGGAACGGTGTGACTTAACACTAGGTTCCCTCTGCCTACCCTGCTGTGTGCGGGATACAGCGTGAAGCTGATTTGATTTGATTTGATTTTTTTAATAAAATTCAATAACACCTAATAACTTACCATTCCCATGTGTGTGAAATGTTTTTACCAAATTAAAAATAGTAAATATAATGTGTAAGGTCAAAGTCATGAATTGAAAAAACGTAGTTATATTTTCAGAATCATTAAAGTTCCTTAAAACGTCACAGACGCCGACATACGATTGGGTGATTTCTCTAACTTTATGGGATAATTTCAATCGTTTCGCCACAATTACATCTGCGAAATTAATTTAACATTTTTAATTACTTATTATAATTTTGTAGAAATGGTTTATTTGAAGTAAAATTAACATGCATAATAAAAACCTGGATATCGTTGGCCAGTCATTCCGATTAGATCTATAGCTGCATTGATCGTCTGAACAGGTATTTTTAAAAAATCTGGCGTTAAATAATTTCTAGAATTTTCTGGTCCCAAATTTGCTATGCAAATTAATTAAAAAAATATATAATTATTAAATGTGAACTTAATTTCTTTTTGAAGATACAAAAGGATAGTCGAGAAACTGCGTATGAGACAAGAGCAAACCGAACAATGATAACACAACAAATCGATCGACAAACAATTTCATTCTGTCAATAACTTATCGTTATATATATATCTGAAAAAAAAAATGAAAAAAGAAAATAATACAAGTATTAAGTATATACTAACAAATTACGTTACGCAGACACTCGTTCACTGCCTGAAATCCAGACTTAATGCAGAAGGCGATGACTACAAATTGGAGCTCCATCATAATTGAAATAACTAACGATAGTACATACATACATACTTGTAAATCTAAAACTAAATAAGAAAAGTATAATACACATTTACTAAGTGAAGGAGATTGAAATTTGGTTTTCTGTTTTCTTACACTGGTGGTTTTCCCAGATAAGTATCCATGTACCGAATATCAACAGCGCAGTCAGACTTAATATTTTCCATTTCAATATATTATCCTGATAGTCACCAAGGATGTTATTTTTTATCTAAAAGTGAAAATAAATATATTATATTATATCATATTATCCAATACACTAGCGAGAACAAAGAAGAACATGATTAAAATACATAGGCACGTCAACAAAATTAGTTATGAAGGAATGGTAAAAAAAAATTGATGAAGCAAGAGTGAGTGGCAAAAAACTTTGAGAAACACAACATAGATCATAGTACAATCTAAAGCAAAGGTCACACACGTCGTGGTACGAATAATTTGTAACAGACCTTTCTCACTGATTCAACACAAGTCATTAAAATTTTTGTTTTTCTTGTTGCATTAATAACACCAACGCTAGTTAAGAAAATGGACACCAAAATACAACATATTCTTAAAACAAAATTTGTTTGTTCTGTATCATTTATTTTATTTTGATCTATAATAGTTAACTTTATTTCCATGTACATAGAACAAAACATCAAAAGATCTGTTGACAAAAAAATATTCGCTGAACTCATCAAAGCCAACGACTCTCCACTCACGACTTTATTCAAAAATTATAGTCTCAGTAGATGTTGCTAAGGAAACGCTCTTCACAGCTGCTCGGTTGTGGGTTCGATCCCCACTCGAGGAGATGAAATATTTAATTAAATTTATATTTCCATTTCTTCGCTCTGGTGTCGAGGCAAAGAGCGGCGTTAAGTCCTGCCACTCAACACGCAATGCCTCCAGAATTCGGTAGAAAGTGGGAAACAGAGTGTCTCAACACTAGGTTCCCTCTGCCTACCTTGCCGTGTGCGGGATACAACGTGAAGCTGATAAAAAAAGTTATACTGACCAAAGACGATAACGAAAATCAGTCCGTAGATGACGAAAGTGCGTGAGATGTACATGATTATTTTGTTACGAGATTTAGTAAAACGCACTGGAGCAAGTCCAATCCATCGAGATATACTCATTACTAAAAGAATTGTATCATCCACAACACACCTTATTTGTAATGTCATCTTTTATATAACGAAAATGGCTTTGTGCTTAACTTGATCTGGGCTAATTAAGACAACTAAAAGCTTATCGATATAACTGAAAACTAAAAAATTTAAATAATTTACATTAATACAGTTTTTATTTTAATAAAACAACCCTATGTTGTCATACCGTTGGGTGGATGCACAAAAGTGACGTTCAATATTGTTTCAATTAAACTTGATGTTCGTTCATAGTGCTGAATAATGAATATCATTATTATATTTTTAGAGTGCATATAATGTAAGTCGGGCTAGTCTAATCTATACTTATAATAAAATTGTAACGGATCTATGTCTGTACATGGAAGACATATAAGAAAAAAGATTATAATATATTAATTTAAAACACTTAGTTCGACAAAATTGCTATAACGGTTATTGTATACAACTGTTTTACTCAACTGAATCTTTAGCTTTCAATTTGCATGATCAGAAAAAACACCGTGATTTCAAAATTTTGGATCGGAGTTTACGCGAGAAAAATTGCACTTACCGTCTATCTAAATATAATAGCTATTTTTTTTTAATTCAAATTTTGCGAGCAAAATCATATGAATTCCCAAAAGACTTAAATTATTTAATGTGGCACAAGTGTGTGTCTTTAAACATGACAGTTGTGGGTTTAGTTTTCACTCGAGGAAATGAATTATATCTATACTAATCTATATCTATACTAATCTATACTTCTATACTAATATTATAAAGAAGAAAGATTTGTATTTTCGTATGTATGTTTGTATTGTGGTCACACAAAAACTACCGGACCGATTTAAAAAAATCTTTCACTATTAGAAAGCTGCATCTTCACTGACCAACATAGGCTATATTACATTTTCAAAAAAAATAGGGGTCCCTAATAAAAATGCGATAATGTAACCCAAGGTGTGAAGAAATTGATCTTAAAAATTCTATCATCGCGTGCGCTGCGAAAACTATTGATAATAGAACAAAATAATGTTCTACAGTATTATCAAAAAAAAGTATTATCAAAGACAAGTATTATCAAAGAAAAGTATTATCAAAGAAAAGTATTATCAAAAAAAGGAAAGTGCATCGATATCACTAAAATGATGAAGACAATCGATTTGATTTTTTGTTTCTTTATTTGAATTGAATAGGCCCCGAAACTACGGGACCTGGCCCTGAGCGCCTGGTCGGTTTCCAGGAGGCGCGGGTTCGAGTCCCGCTACGTTCAAATTTTTATACGTTTTCTAAATAAGTATTTTTTTCCTAAGTGTGGAATAACACTTTAAAAATGTTAAAAATAATCTCATAAAGTTTCGTAGGCGCAGCTCAATGACAACATGTTAAAAAATGTACTCGAATCATGAAACAATAAAACATTGTTATTCTTATTACTAGAATTGACTACATTTAAACCATATTTACAAAAGTGTGTTTACCATTTTTTAAGTTAGAAAAAAAAATCATCATCATACTAAATAAGTGTATATGCCCGCAAAGTTAAGTTTCTTATAGCCTATATAAATATAAAATTTAACCTTTGGGTTTTTTCCAATTTCAACATAATAAAGGAATCGACCGTTTGTTATGATTTCGGTTGAACGTTCTGTTTAGTCGGACACTCATATGGATTATAAATTGTATCGTTTTCTATTAAATTACATTATTAAGGTAATTTTCTATCAAATTATATTAATGTTTTAAAAATATGACTTAAATACAAGGAGACCAATATTTGTGGAACTTATCATCAGACAGAATGCCGTCAGTTGTGTTTATTCTTTACATGATTGATGTACCTATATGAATATTATTTGTTATTACATACTTTTTCCCTTATTTATTTATATTACTAGCGAACATTTC
Organism: Heliconius hermathena; assembly: GCA_013403705.1. Classification (NCBI taxonomy): domain Eukaryota; kingdom Metazoa; phylum Arthropoda; class Insecta; order Lepidoptera; family Nymphalidae; genus Heliconius; species Heliconius hermathena. The sequence goes on along the minus strand of JAAIXJ010000636.1, from coordinate 7,692 downwards.
GCGGCTTCACTCGCTTAAATTTGTGAATTATTTGTTTTTTTAAGTACAGGGAATTACGTTCCTGTTTTAATAAATAATGTATGCTTGCAGCGCACTTAAGATTTCCAAAGTGAAAGTTATTAAAACCATTGGGTGGCATTTTCGGTTTTTATTAAAATTATCAAAAATTATTATGCCCCCAGCATATAACAAAGAAACAGAACCAGAAACAATGATATTTAAAAATTTTGTCTGTTTGTTGGTTTTTCTGTTTGCCGACGCTTATCTCAGAAATGACTTAACCGATTAAAGGAGCAAAGACGCGAGCGCGGTGCGGGTGCGGGAGCGGTACTTTTTATTGTCATGTATGAATGGTGTAATGATTGAATAAATTACCTTTATAACTATTTATTTAGGTTTGGTTTGGTTCTTTAATTATGGCGTTTCGAGCGTGCCAACTATTTATTTATATCCTTATAAACGAAGTGAGTGACACTTCATTCAGCTATGACAATGTCGTCTCTTAAAGACAAGGGAGAACAATATATTTTAATATTAAATTAATACGAACTCGTGAAACATTAGCTTTAATTTCTAGTTATTGTTTTACTGTTCACCCTAATATCCAAGGATAATTATAAAACACATTATATCCTCATAGAGAAATGATAGCCTTTTTAGGCACTCTTAATTTTTTAAGAAAATAAATTTGATTAAAATACATTTTTTTGATTTAAGATAAAAATTTAAATAACATGTAATATCTTAATTACATTATAATAACATATAATATATTTATATAAATGAGAAAGTATTTCTTTGTTTAAGAGCTCCCATTCTATATTAATATAACTAGCGACCCGCTCGCGGCTTCGCCCGCATCAACAACATGTTTTTTTGTTAAATAAACTAAAATTGCGTTCGTGTTTGTTTATAATAAGAAAATTTTGATAATATATTGTGGTTACATTATTATGACATTATTATAAGATTTTGGATTATTTTAGAGATAAAAAACACAGTTTGATATGTACGTATGTATGTACGTATGTTGATATTAATAAGATCAGTTAAGTACTTTTTTGTATATATTTTATCATATCAGTTTTTTTTAACTTGACGCCGGGTAGAGGGAATCTGGTAACCTAGTGTTAAGACACTCCGTTGCCATTAAAACATTTTCGTTTCCCGCTTTCCAACGACTTTTGAAGACATTGCATGTTGAGTAGCGGAACTCAAAGCCGCGCTTTGCCTTTTTACCAGGGCGAGGAAATGAATATAATAAATGTTTCTTTTCGTTGAGTGCCAATCGAACCCCCAACCTCACTTTTACATCCTCGCCCCTGGTTCTTCACGACTGGCCTCACTTTATAGGATAAATATATTATATCATGTATATCGATATTATAAAAACCGATCATGTATATCGATGGACAGACACAATAAACATATTTATACACAATAATCATATTTCTACAGCGTTTCTTTGTAAACAATATTTACAGTACCATTCTCAGGGACATAGACAAAAAGATTATCTGCATTACTCACACGGGACAGAGCAACGTAGAGTTGTCCGTGGGAGAAGCAAGGTGTACTAAGATCTACACCGGCGGTATGAAGTGTCTGTCCTTGCGCTTTATTTATTGTCATAGCAAAGCAGACACTTATAGGAAATTGCACACGCTTAAACTGGAAAGGAAAGTTATTGGGAATCAACGGAATACGTGGAATAAATACGCGCTCCCCCATAGCACACCCAGTTAAAATTTCCGCTTCAATAACGTTTCGCTGGAGAGAAACCACCTTCAATCTGGTTCCATTGCATAATTTTGGAGGACTTAAATTTCGTAGTAATATTATTGGTACACCAATTTTTAAGATAATTTTATGTGAGGGTAACCCCGAAGCATTCAATGAGTTTAAAAACTCGACTGGATAGTGGGTGGCATCTTCTTCATCGACTACACGATTTATTGACGTGTACTCCATACTCTCTCCGACAACCTTAAAATATTTTCATTAATTACTCCAGCTATATCATTCCGAGGTGTTAAAATGGCTCGTTCACACATCCAAGAATTTTCGGAGTTTGGTATTACAGCTGGATCACCATAAACAGCAAGAATCAGAGCTTCTAGTGAGGAAACTGTATGACACAAAGACTCTTGCAGCATGATTTTTCCAGCTTCTTCTGGATATGTGCCGTCGCCTATTTTTAGTAGAAGCCGTGAAAATTCGTTTGCATTTGGATTGCCACTTCCATGTGCACGCATATTTACATTACTCGAATGCACCTTGCATTCGAGTAATGTTGGCCCATAGATTAGAACTTTTTAGACAGGTGTTAATTTCATTAGCTCTTGTACCACGCGGTACTACTGGTAACGTCTGCCTAAAATCTCCACAAAACAGCATTGTTACGCCACCCATAGGCTGGTTGCAGCGCCGAACATCTTGTAGGGTTCTATTAACAGCTTCGATTACTTTGCGGTGTGCCATGGTACATTCATCCCATATTATTAAGCTGCAGTCTCGCAAGACGGAAGCCTTATCAGAATTCCTTGAAATATTACAAGCTGGACTTTCAGTACAATCTAATTGTAATGGTATTTTGAACATAGCATGAGCTGTTTTACCCCCTGGTAATAGAGTACTTGCTATACCAGAGGATGCTACAGCTAAAGCAATCTTTCCCTTGCTACGAAGTTTTGCCAAAATAATTCTGGTAAGAAATGTTTTTCCGGTACCTCCAGGAGCATCCAAGAAATACATTTCTCCAAATTCATTATTGGCACTGTGATATACGCGTTCATAAATTCTCCTTTGTTCTTCTGTAAGACGCGGAAACTCTACACGAATAAATTCGCTCAATTCTGAAGAATTATAATTAGTTTCTGCGGAATATTCAGTGTTATGTTGGGTAGGATTTATGTTTGGCTCTGGTAATCCGTATCTCGATAAAATATTTCCACCAATACTTATTACTACCTCCTGTAAAGCTGATAAACATCGATTAAAAATATTTTCGCGAAGTCCTACGTCAATATCACTATTATTATTAGCCTCCTGTGCTTGATATAAAAAGTCTTGTGCTAATTGGTATTGATATTTTTGCCACAAATGTGCTGCATCCGAAAGAGCACAAAACACTATCATTACAGCAAATAAATGGCGTAAAGAACGTGGACTATTGCTGACGCATGCTTCTCTCAAGGCGTTATCCCAATGCTGGTCATCATCTAGCAAACCTCGAACACGACATGCGACTTGGAAACTTGGATACTCAATTTCGTTAACTTTTTTTAATGCTGCAAATGATGTTGGTCCACGTACAATAAACAAAAGCATACGCAAATAAAAGCACTCAGTATTATTTGGATGCACTGTATATACGCTGTATACACCAGCTACATCTTCCACGGGTATGCCACGTTTACAACGATTGAAGGAACCTCTTTGTCCATTGCATTCATATGTATAGTATGACGGCACTTCTTCATATAATAAAGTTTTAGCAAAATTGTCCGTCTCACATAATTTGAAAAAGCTTAATAGAGTTGTTTGTCGGGGATTCTCTAATTGTTGCCTTACATTATTGATGTCAAAATATACACGTTGACCTCCTTCAAGGTGGACGTCTAAATGCACAACAGGAGGATGGTGTTGGTGTATAGGAAAATTTAAAATCCGCCAAACAGATTCTGATGAGCTTATGTATCTACCTGATTGAAATCTGGTGACTTCATCACGCTCGTTCCTCACCCCAAATGTAGGGCGATCATCGCCTTTATAAATATATTTTAACACGTACTTAATACTCTCTACACTGCTACATATTTCAACATTTATATGGGCAGAAAATGTTTTAGATAATACTGGTGAATAAGGTACGACCCATCTGTTGTCCACAATGACTTCTTGTCCTCGTGACCTTATTTCAGCAGTATGTCCTCCTTGTGCTGGAGACCTCCGGCGATACTTTGGATATCCATCCTCTCCAGATTGGGTCTCTTCTAGAAAGGCTCTTGGATATCGTTTCGTGCACCGACCGTCTTTCATGCAGGGAGAGTTGAAATTGAAAGTACCGCAGGGTCCATGAATCATATGGGTTTTCACAATATTATGCAATGTTTGATCTTCATTTGGATTTGGTATTTCTGCGCTTATCACTTTATTTACATCATTAGGGCGTATTTTGTCTTGAAGCCACAACAAAATATGTGCGTGCGGTAAGCCCCTCTTTTGCCACTCGACACTGTATGCATAAAATATGACCAAAGCATAAAATATGACAAGCATAAAATATGACCAAAAATTTTCTCTTTTGTCAGCAAATTCATCAGTAATTTAAGTTTCAAATGGAAAACTCTGGCTATGATATCATGTCGATCATATGAAAATTGTCCAGGAAGCAATGAAGATGTAATTTCTTCCCATTTCGGATTTGTGGTAAATGTGATAAAGAGGTCTGGTCGCCCATATTTTCTAACGTAACAGAATGCATCTTGCACGCGCCTATTCATATATCGCGGACCGCCGGTGAAACTTGAAGGCAGAATAACTAAACGTCCCAGATTATCAATAACTGTATCATTCTGCATGGCATCCTGGAGATCGACGTAGTTTTCAGCTCGCAACTTTCTTTGATTGGTACGAATGTAAACCAAGCGTTCTGTCTCAATTTTGGCATACATGTCAACTATAAATTGGCTAAATAAGCCACGGAATCTGTGTAAGTATATGAAACGGTTGCTTCTTATTTGAAGCTGGTATGAATAAAATTGCATAGCCGACGTTTTTTTATTGAAATTCTGTGCACCGGTTTGAGGATTCACATTGTACACTGCAAAGTTATATCCGTCTTCACCGCGACAATAAATTAACGGATATTGAAGTGCATCATAGGCACGGTGAGTCTCGGAAATACGTTGCAGTCTATCATCCCGTGCACGTAGTACTATATCGCGACGCTCACACTCCTGGTCAACCAGTACTACAGCAACTTCATCCACAGTGGGAGCATTAAATCGGCCACGGTGCTCGTGTGGGGGTATCTTATCTGCACTAATTACAAACTTATACTCTATGTTGCGGCTTTGCGAAACAGACTCCATAGCCGCTTTAAAACTACGCACGTAAGGATTGACTTCATGCAGCATATTTTGGAGTTCAAGAAGTAAATCGGTGTTGAGGTTTGGAAAATGTTGTCCTCTTATATTAGCCTGTTGATTATAATCAGAAACAAAATAAATTTGCAAATATTTTGGTTCATTTTCAGGCAGTAAAGAACCAATGGCATGGTATACTTGGCCCTGGATTTTGAAAGTTGGCATAAATGCACCTTCAAGTACCTCTTTAGCGCCAAAAGAAGTCATCTGAAATGCATTGTTGAAGGAACGTATATTGTTTAAGAATTGCTTTGATCGTGGATGATCTCCAGTTACCAAAGACTTAAGTGGCTCTGGGGGCGGTTCTTCAAAAATATTCAGCTGCACTTTGCCATTTGAACAACAGACTCCGTCTGTTTCTTTACTCCATTTCAAAGCTTGGCAATGCTGGCAGACTTTTGTCATAGTACCAATGTCTGAAAATTGAGCATAATTTACTCTCGTAGTATAAAGAAAACCGCTTCGTTCTTTATTCATCCATGGTTGGACATCATTTTCCTGAATATTTTCGAATTCGTCATCACTTTGGGAGGAAATTGACATTCTATCTAAAGTGTGAAGAAGTCGATCAGCAGCTAAGCGACTAATACCGTGTTCTACATTTTCATTACTGCGAACTTCTGCAATTTTTTCACGCTCTGTTGATAATGTAAGTAATCGGTCGTCACGCATATTATGGTAGTGCTCTCTACCTGCTTCTAATCGCGTTTCGTATTGTGTGTATGTCTCTGATCTCCTTGATAAAGCATGATTATCACGGTCTGCCGTTAGTCGTAACTCACGTTGAGTATACGTTTCTGACTCGCGAAACAATGAATGATGTTCGCGATCTGCTGTCAGTCGTGAGTCTCGCTCAGTAAACGTCTCGGAAGCCCGAGACAAAGAGTGACGTTCACGATCTGCCGTCAATCGTGAATCTCGAATAGTAAACGTCTCGGATTCTCGAGATATAGTGTGACGTTCACGATCTAATGATAGTCTTAAGTCTCTCTTAGTAGAGGTTTCGGGCAGGCGAATTAAAGAGTGACGTTCGCGATCAGCCGTTAGTCGTGAATCTCTCTCAGTAAATGTCTCGGATTCTCGGGATATAGTGTGACGTTCACGATCTACTGACAATCGTGACTCGTGTTGGGTAAATGTTTCTAAGCTGCGAGACAGCTGGTGACGTTCACAATCAGCAACCAAACGGCGTTCACGTTGTGTAGATGTCTCAGCGGCTCGAGCCTCTGAATGATAAACGCGATCCTGACTCTGTCGCAATTGACGTTCTTGTACTCGTTCGGCTAATCGAGTATTCGCTGTTCGACTACGCTGCGAAGTCAAGCGACTCTGACGCTCAGAATCACTCTCTGTAGCACGTAGATTAATTTGACGTTCCCGTGCATTATCAAGCCTTTCCTGTCTGTCATCTTCAGTTTCTTGCGAACGATTTACCTTCATTCGCTTTCTCGATCTAGCATATTGAGAAGTATTCGATTTTTTCCTTCCAGGCATAATTATACGCTAATCTTTAGCTATAACAAAAAATTTATCCGTAAACAAAATCAGTGTCCTTTCAAGAAAGAATGAAGGTCTAGATTAATACTTTATAAGTAAATAGATATCGTAAATCCTATAAAAATGCTTATTAATTCCGAATCAAGATATCAAAACCAGTGAATGTCCTTTAAGAATGCCTAGATTATGTTATTCGTAAAAAATATTCAAGTCCTACAAAAATGCCTATTAAATCCGAATCAAGATAGCAAAATCGGTGTCCTTTAAGAATGCCTAGATTACAATGTTATAAACAAATAAATATCCAAGTCCTATAAAAATGCCTATTAATTCCGAATCAAGATAGCAGAATCAGTGTCCTTTGATGAAAAGCCTAGACAAAAAGTACAACTACCAAGAGATATAAACGTTTCGAGAGAAGAGTTATCAAGATAATTTCAGATCGATATATATACAAACGTAATTTAGAAATGTCGTTTTTATGAACAACGCCATCTGTTGATGAATCTGTTGAAGTAAGTAAACATGATTGAACTGTATTTTTGCCTTATTTTTAATTTATTTTCTTTTAAACTATTACTATTTTAACATTTGTTTATTGTGTGAGGTTCAAATATAAAATAAATATATAAAATTATTTATAATATACTGTGTTGAGTGAAATATTTGTCGTGTAGTTTTATGTAGTTTTAGAAAGTAATATTTATTTCTGATATATAAATAGGTATAACCACACGCTCGCGGCTTCGCTTAAACTACAAAATTATTAACTTAATACCTTGAATTACGTTTCTGTTTTAATATATAGTGTATGTTTGCAATGTACTTAAGGTTCGTAATGTGAAAATGGTTAAAACCTTAGTTTGAGTTTTTGTAGTTGCCATAAGGCTATTCAACTGTTAACTGTTAAAAAAATTATATCTGTACATGGAAGATAGATAGTGTGATATATAATATTGGGAATCACACATTATTTTTATTCTTTAACTATAACACGTAAATATATTTTTTAGAGGTTACTTTGTACTAAGATGGCAGCTCTGTT
>JAAIXJ010000618.1:88119-102426 GCA_013403705.1 Heliconius hermathena | reverse complement strand
ACCCCCGGCATTTAAAACCGGCGTGAAGTAGTGGTTTTATGCCACAGCGTTTCGCATCAGGTAATGCCGGGCTCCGGAGCCCAAACCACCTTACAGGCAATCAACGCACCTGCAGCTCCTCTGGTGTTGCACGGGGTCGTGGGCGGCGGTGATCACTTACCATCAGGTGACCCGAACGCTCGTTTGCCTTGTCTTTTCCATAAAAAAAACACAAGTTTTTTTATCTTCACGCTGTAACCCACACTCCTGCACATGACAGAGTAGGCAAAGGAAACCTGGAAACCCATTGTTAACACACTTCGTTTCCGTTCCCCACTTTCCGCCGAATTCTGGTTGGAAGGGTAAGGAAATGTATTTTATATTTTATTTCCTCCAGTGGGAATCGAACCCACCAGATGTGCGTCACATGTCGATAGCTTAGGCTTAACATGCTTTCCGTTGTTTTTTCCGCGCTTTCGCGTGCACTTTCGTTGACGAAGACAATATGTACAATGTATATTCTTCAAATAAAATTATTAAACTATATCTCAAATTATTTACATATATATATATTGTTATGTTTACAGTGTACACTGCCTAAAGTTGATTGTGTAAGTAACAGAATTATGAAGTTGGTACTTGCCGCCCCCCGGCCCCCTACATCCCTCGGCTGCGATGAACAAAATTTAAGTGAATTTGTCAAACGTGACACTGTAATAAGCTTTCAGTGAATTTGCCTAACTTGTGACGCGAGAAACATTGTTAGATCGTTGTTGTGATTACTGAACTGCAACACGTTCATTTATTTATGAATTAATCAGCTTCACGCTGTATCCCGCACACAGCAGGGTAGGCAGAGGGACCTAGTGTTAAGACACTCTGTTCCCCACTTTCTGCCGAATTCTGGAGGCATTGCGTGTTGAGTGGCAGAACTCAACGCCGCGCTTTGCTCGTATTTATGAATTATTATAATAATATTTGACAAATATATAATAGCTAACGATGTATTTCGCACAGAGCAAGCAGAGGGAACCTGGGAACCTAATGTTAGGACATTCCTTTCTTTTTCAAATCACATAATCCAAATATTTTCTGAAATACTAAACTAACAAGGGATAAAAAATATATTAAGGTTTCCCATTCGTGAGAAGTTGTTGGTCTATCGTTAGAATGAATCTCAGAATAAGTAAGTAATACTTATATATTATATTTTAGCTTAAAATATTTATGTAGTGGTCGCTGAATTTTGTCACTCGTAAATAACTTGATGAACGTGTGAACCTTTTCTTTAAAAAGTTAATAACCCAACTTACTTTGCGAAATCGAGATGTTTTTAGAATGTGAGTAAATAATTGATTAGATAAAATTTTATTCATGAAAACTATTAACAATAGAAAACTGTGTTATTTTACAATAAGCTAATCAAAAAATACACAATAAAATAACAATTTTGCACGACAAGTAACAAAAAAATAATATTTATTAGGAAATTGCTCTCACTCTTCTTGTTTGGAGAAGCACGATGTCGCCCGTGATTATCGACAGATGACAGCGATCGGACGCGCGCCGTAGATTTATTATGTAATATCTCAGATGTAGGGTTGACGATATAATCTTACACGTTATGCGAACAAAGTTATTGAGAAACGGAGTGTTGCTCTTTTCTTATTTTTTTGCCTTGCTAAACACAAAGTAATTTTTGTAATATGAATTATGTATTTAAACAGCTTTATGATTGAAATATATTTTTAATAGTTGAATATTTTTTATGTTGACATTATAATTGTCAATAATTTCTATAGTTAATATATTTTTAAAACTGATCATCATTTAAATTTTATTTTTCTTTGCATGCATTATATTCTGTTTGAACTTTAGTATATATTATGTTTTTGTTGCTAAATACATTCTATTTATTTGGTAAATAAAAAGGGCAAGTATCCATATCAAAAAGAATAGTTGCCCTAGTTATTTTTGCGTACACCGCCCCAGGGGCAATTACAAATTCCACAATTACAAATTCTTCCACATGTAAAGAAAGATTGTTCTTTTTGGTGTTTTTCTTCCTTATTGTATAAGCTTGAATACAGTGGATAATATATCATATATTATAATATAATATGTACCAATTATTTATTTTATTATACAAATTTACAGTTCTGACTACTACATAAGAATATTATTAAAAAGAAAAAATAAAAAAAAATGATAAGAAACAATATTGCGTAGTTGTTTTGATATAATAATTTTTCTATATCGAAATCGGTTTGGATTCTGTAATATATTATATAAGATATTTTGTATGAAACGAATTATCTTTATAATTTTGATTTTTAAATACTCTTATGAGATTATTTTAAAAATATATATTAATAAAATAAATATTTGCTGAAATATAAAAAAAATATATAATATTACCAAAAGGTAAAAAAGTTATTAAGATTTTCCGCTCGTGAGAAATCATTAGAATGACTCCCAGAATAGATGAATAATATTTATATTTTATATTCGGTTTTGCGTTGACGCTCCTTCAAACACTTAGTGAACCGTTTTATACGGCACAATAGTTATGCCACAGCTTCCTTCCTGTTTATCTATGGTTTATTCTCTACACAACACTATTACGATAATATTTGTTATTATATATCGATGAGAATTTGTTATTATATATCGATGAGAATAACGTTATCTTACAGGTATATGAAGGCGGTTATTGGAAGGTATTTATATCTATATAATCTTGTTAATATTGTGAGAAGATTATAATCTCACTTCAGCTTACAAAATTGTAGAGCTCTATAATCTTTTTAGGGTAGGCAGAGGGAACCTGGGGATCTAATGTTAAGACACTCCGTTCTCATTAAGACATTTTATTCCTCACTTTCCGTCGAATTCTGAAGGCATTCCGAAATGAGTGGTGGAATTCAACGCTGCGCTTTGCCTCCTTACCACAGCGAGGAAATGAAAATATTAAATATTTCATTTCTTCGAATGAGAATCGTTGCACACTCGTGCCCGGCGCCACGACTGGCCTCTAGAGAGAGAGAGAAATTTATAATTTAACTATATAATATTATATATGAATGCGTTCTTAAGCGCTACAGAATATTTGATGTTAATATATTATAATCCAATATAATTTATTTAATATAATTTTATATAATTTCTATATAGTAGGTACTCTTCATTCTTTTAATGTGACTAATAATTGAAATAATAAGTAGCTAGCTTCCATTTTATATATTAAGGGATGCTTAATTCCGTTTAGGGGCTAATTTTCTTGCCTACTGAAAATTACCGAACGTTATCTAAGTGACGAGCACTTTTTGTTACACGCGCGGCTCTACCGTACCGCTTTTAATTTGTCATTTGGACAGAAGAAAAGTTCTGTTTTTTTTCGTCCCGTTTTTTATGCTAAAATAATATGACATCTGTAACCCTCGTCCACCCCTTTTTATGATGATGTCACTTATTAAAGAATAATGTACCGCGTGGTCTACATTCATAATTTAGTGGAAATGTTTGATTAAATCAACGCCCCTATTAAGTTAATCATATTGGTACCTAAGTAATTTACGTTGAAAAATACATGATGTTCATTTAAAATTTATTTTTTTATGGTATTTATTAATTATATTTATTTTTCTAATTTTTTACGAAGTATAGCAGACAGAGTGGTCACGGTCTTTACTTTAAGGAACATAATTATGTATTTTAAGAATCATTTTGCAAGAAATAAATCAAATCAAATCAGTTTCACGCTGTATCTTGCACTCAGCAGGGTAGGCAGAGGAAGCTTAGTATTAAGACTCTCCGTTTCCTAATGGCGGCACTTAACGCCGCTCTTTCGCCTCGACCCTAGAGCGAAGAAATGGAAATATTAATTTAAATAACTCGACTGGGGATCGAATCATTTTACATTTATATCTTATGTGAAATATCCTATCATAAAAAATAATAGGTACATCTCTTCTCTATATATAATAAAACACTAAAAATATTTTGTAGTAATTTTGACTGAAATGGATATAGGGACACTTAAAAAGAATAATACAAAGCACAAATATTTTTTTAAATTTCTTGTCTGTCTGTCTATTTGCATGGTCACATTTATTATGTTTAAGTCGTAATTAATTCAACAAATAGATAAAAACCGATTTGATCTTCAAAGAAATATTAAGTAAATACATAGATTCTTCGGTTCGTTCGTTCGTTCGAAATAAATCTATATAAAAATGCCTAAAAACAGCCTTTCTACGTGCACCCTGTAATAACTACATATTTACCAATTGTACATTTAGCTAATAATATATGTAATTAATTTAAAAACTGTACAGGAGTTAATATGCAATCAATACAGTTATTTTACAAAAATATTATGAATCCTTACCCAAATCAATACTATAACATTTAAGGCAGTTTCTGAAGTAAATTAAATTGTTCACTGACATCAGCACATTTAACAGAGTTTTAAAATTTTGGTGAGACGTATATTACATAGGTAAAAAGAACGTAATGTTACAAAAATATATACGTATAAGAAATAATTATAATCGATTTATGCATATTTTTATAAATATCGAATATCAACATTGGTCGTATTTTTTAATACAAAATAATCAAAAGTCCTTATACAAATTACGGTAATGTAGTAAAAAAATCATATTAGAAGTCATTTCTGTGTATTAGATCAATAATCATGTAGCTTAAGCGGGCGAAGCCGCGGGCGGGCCGCTAGTATATAATATTGTACCATTATCTTATTATATAATAGATATATATAATAAATATTAGACCTGTGCAGTGCACCTATGTGTGAGTGGCTCAGGATAGTGGCTTATCCGATCTGCTGTTTACTTATGTAGATAAACCAAGCAAAAAGTAATTTATGTTCTGCCTTTTTGTCATTATATGATATCTAATAAACTATCACATCACCAATTTTGTAGAAATTTTAGCAAAACTATATATTGAACATGAATTTTAAAAGCAAATGACCCGGGGATGAAATGTACGGTGGCATACAATGCTAACAGGATATTAAAGTGTGTGGATTCAGTGAATTGTGAGTAACATTTACTTTGCGAATAATAAGAGAGACCAATGATATAACCATCTAACTATAAGTAAACAATAACATTAGGCTCTCCCGCAATAATGTTGAGTTTTCAGAAGTGGGCGGACGGCACTCCATCGTTCACAGATCGCGCAAACACACGCACAGATTACACATAAATACATATGTATATTCATATATATATACTCGTATATATAGTATATAAATAAATATAGATTCGAAATATTCGCGGGTGAATTTTCCTCCCAAAACCTTTATTTGCATTGGAGCGAAAATATTTAATCAGGCGTATAATCTTAGCGTTTTCCTACGCCTTTGTGGTATGAATGTATGTATACGTTTTCGTCAAGGCTGCGTGAATTTTATGTTTGGTTCGTGTGTGATAAATGGCCGTGCCCGTAATAGAGTTCTCGGTTACTTTTTAATTATATGTTTCGAAGCGACACAGTCAATTTGTTGAGCTTATAACTTTTAATATTCTTGGGACTTTTCTTAGTTCTTGCTATTTTAACGATAACGATGGCGTTGTTTTTTTTTCTACATTTTTAAAGTGTTATTCTACAGTTAGGAAAGATAAATACTTTTTAGAAAATGGTGACGATATGGTGTCTATTTAAACATGTATATATATTATATATATAGAATTAAATGTTAGTGAATTAATAGTTAATATATGTTATATATTTAACAATTATTTTCATTTTACACCAATTTAAAAATCAAAACAAAAGAATCGATTGCAAGGTGACAAAAGAATAACCTATAAAAAGTTTAACAGGCAGTATGAGGGGTAGCTTCTAACGTGAATTCGTTTGATTCTATCGTTTTCTCGATTTTGTTTAAGCTGAGATGCGTTGTACGATTCACTTCCATCCTTTAGTTTCAAAAAGAGAGTTTTCCGATTTTCCGCGTCATTACACTAATGTGACAAACGCCAGTTTATGTTCAGAATGTCATTTTCATCCATTATGAGATTTGCGAGATCAAATAATTTTACACGCCTTTTTAGTTTCTTGCACTTTTAAATTTGATGAAATTACCCATTTATATGCGATAAACTTATATCTNTATATATATATATATATATATATATATATATATATATATATAATTGCGTATTTGTAATAATTTTCTAATACTAAGTTCCCAGGTTCCATCAGCAGCAGAATATGTACTTAAAACAAATATTTGAAAATCGTTTTAATTTTGTTGTTTTGCGCCTTAGAAATACTTTAAACTGTGTAACACAGAGCAAGAAGCTTAATTACTTCAAATAAAAAGATAAAGTCTGTTTCTGTAGCTTCTCATTTAGTAGGTAAGCATATCGTGCAACCTAGAGCTTTATTTAAGTGGGCTTTTAAAGTTTTAACTTGTAATAAAGCTTCTTTTATGGGTAAAAGTGGATAATACTGAGCGGACATTAAGCAGTGGAGTAGGTGGATTAAACAGTGCATTTTATATAGCGTCATCTGAATATATTATTATTATTATTATATAGGGCTTCACCGTGTATCCCGTACATAGCATGGTAGGCATAGGGAACCTAGTTTTAAGACACCCCGTTTCCCATTTTCCGGCGAATTTTTGAGGCATAGCATGTTGAGTGGTGGAACTCAACGCTGTGCTTTACCTTGTTACCACAGCGAAAAAATGAAAATATTAATAAATAATAATTCATTCCCCCGAGTGCGATTCGAACCCACAACCTTTGCGTTTACGTTCACACGATTGTGTCACTGCGCAACGACGGCCTCATATGTTCTAATTGTATTAAATATTAAAACGGAATATTTTAATATATAGCTAAAAGAAATTTTCACAATATCTTATCAGTTGAATATACCTATTGTATTTCCTATAAGTGGTTACCAAATGTCGCTGCTAATTAAAACAGAAAAACGGTAATGTTCACAATTCTTTACTCGTAGTATAGTGAATTAACATAATCTAGCGTAGGTATTATTTTGTTGTTAGAAATCAATTCGATTCCAACTCGAGTAAATGAAATATTTGTATTTTCTTCTCTTCGCTCTTGTGACAAGGCAACACGCAATGCCTCAAAAAATTGGCGGAAAGTGGGAAACGGAGTGTCTTAACACTACGGGATACACTGGGATACAACGTGAAGTTCAATAAAATCATTTATTATACCGTCACCATTATTGAAATAGATGAGAGCTTATAATCATCAACGACGAAATAATGGTAGTTACAACAATTAGAAATATATAAATAAATAAATATAAATATACATAATTAACATAATACTATATTAAATAACCAACGGAAAACTTATTAAAGCGAACTAGCATGCGAGAAAATATAAAAAGAAAATATACACAGAGTGCAGAAAATATCCTACATTTATTATATTACATACTCAAATAAACTTAATAAATATTTTAAAAACGAGAAAAAGATATTGTGGAATCTTTTCCGAGAGAAAATGTTATTCATATGCTACAGCATTAAGGTTTAATTAGTTTTTTAAGTTTTATACTCTCTATTGAAGCTTACCTGCATTTTTTTAATAATCCTAAACAAGTTGGTGGTTTTCATAATTTTAACATAATCTTGAATCTTTCATTTTATTACGCTGTCTAAAGCAGTAACGCAGATTTGCATTTCACGATTTGAGTCGTGTAGTAGACATGAAAGCTTCCTCGAGGGACTCAGCGCACTTCCTCTACCCTCCTCAGCCGCATCCGCTGCCCTTAAGAAAGTTATTTCAGCTTCTTTATAAATATTTGATCTAATAAGTCTCCTTTAAAATTTAACTTGCTGGTTAATGGTAGCCGTTCTTTTTTGTAATATTTTTTTCAGCTTCACGCTGTGTTCCGCACACGGAAGGGTAGGCAGAAGGAACCTAGTGTTAAGACACTCCGTTACCCATTTTCCGCCGAATTTTCGAGGCATTGCGTGTTGCGGAACTCAACGCTGGATAAGAAAAATCTTAATTAAATTAATATATATATTATTTTGTATATTAAACATTTTTTTAAAGTGTTAATCCACACTTAGGAAAGAAAAATACTTATTTAGAAAACGTATAAAAAATTGAACCGCTACGTTCAAATTTTTATACGTTTTCTAAATTATAACTAATATTATTTAGTGTTTTTTTATATTAATTTGTGTATTATGAAACATAATTTGTTAGTTATATAATGTTAAGTTGACAAATAACTATTTCAAAGTAATGAAAACAATTATTTATGAAATAAATCACATTTCCTATATATATTATAACATTCACAAATCTAATAAATACAATCACGTACAGGTAATAATAGAATATCACGTACGTCTGAATATCTGCGTAGACCAGTAGCCGAATAATAAATAAAATAAAAAAAAGACGATTTAGTAAATCCCATCGTGAGTTGTCGGATTTATAAAGAGTGTTCACTTGAAAACTTTCCGTCCGAAGTCATCAAAATTCCCCCCTCGAGCGGACGATTGAATGTTATGGGCCGCGAGATGCTCTCTTCTTCTGAATTATGGCTTGCTTGCCGTACTTGTTCTGTGATATAGTTATTATTAATATTATGAACCATTTATGGCGACGTTGAGTAATTTTATCGAAAAGTTATATTGAAATAAAACAAGCTGGTACAAGCTTTTTTTTTCATAATAAAAGGGAACCTTATGTGCGATACTTACTCTGATGAGACGAGTAGCGTTTTGTGTATCAAAATGTTTAAATTTGTACAAAACTTAATATGTGTAATGTGCAAATAATTAGTATGTAATGAATAAGATTGCTTATACTAATATTAAAAATATGAATGGAAGTTTGTTTGTTACGCTTTCGTGTCAAAATTACTCGACCGATTTGTATATCATGAAACTTTGTACACATATTCTCAGAGGTAATGGAAAGGAAACAGGATAATATTCATAAAATAGAATATATTTAAAAATATATATAGCCTTAGATACTTTTAAAATAATTTAAGCAAACGAAACCACGTTTAATTTTCTAGTAAGATATACGCATATAATATGATTGAGTTTACAGAAATGTGAAATGAGATCTGTCGAGCATACTAAAACATACACCTACATATGTAGTATGTAGATATGTACCACTCATTACAGTCGGACCAGATAAGAACAATTTATACACTGACACGTGACAGCGCGAGCTCGTAGATTTTCATTTTCAAAATGTTTAATTATGCATATAAAATGAAAGTAACGAACAACACATTCAATTATTTTGAAAATAAATTAATTATAGCATCAGGGTCTCATGGTAAACACGATGGTTTTAGGTTCGAATCCCACTCGGGGGAATAAATTATTTTCTCACTTTAGTAACAAGATAAGTTCGTAAAGAGTAAATTTCGCCAACCAATATACAATGTCTCGAATCGAAATTAAATGGAAATTGGGAAACGGAGTCCTTTAACACTGGGTTCAATCTGCCTAACATGTTATATGTTTGATACAGAGTGAAGCAAAAAATGTTACAGTTAAACAATGGTTTAATTTTACCAGCTATATATGCGTATTCTATTATATTATTATATAGAATATAATCACGAAAAATATCTTTAATATATAACGAGCAGGTTAACATCATATATTAAACAATATAATTATATGTTAAGTAGATTTTCTTGCAGCTTCATGCTTCAAGCGGTATAAATATAACAGGGAAGACAGGAAATAAGTGTCAAGGCTCTATGTTCGTTGCTTTCCGTTCGAATTAAGTACATAAGATACAATGCGTGTTGACTGTGTGAACTTAACGCCGCACTATGTAAGCAATATAAAAAGCGAATTTCATTAATATCATATTCTCTTAAACTTTAACATATTACCTTTAAACATATTACCACAAAATATTACATACAAATGGATGGCTGACTAGGCTTCTTAAATAAAAGTTTATTTTTATTAAAAACATTTTATTTTTACACTTTCACGAACATAAATTTTTTTTTTAGTTTCGGTCAATTACCTTGTGAAATGTTTTTCATTTCATTAAATCAACCAACACAAGCGAGTCACTGTAAACGCGACATGTTGAGGGTTCGATTCCCACTCGGGGAAATTACATATTTAATATTCTCACTTCTTTTCTCTGGTTTCGAGGCAATGTCTCCAAAATCGGGATCCCTCTGTCTACCCTCCTAAAATCGGGATAGAGCAGGAAGCGGTATAAAATCAATTGCATAATAATTGTTACAGTTTAATCATAATAACGCGAATAATTCAATTTTTAATTAGTGTCTGTATCGTGACCAATTGTCAAAATGTGTGAATTACAATTGAAAATGTGTATGTGAGTTATAAATTGAAATGTGGTCACTGTATTTTGCTAGTTAAAGACTTAATAGTTGTTCACACGACGAGTGAGCTAACCAAAATATGATTGTGGACAATATGCTTGTGGTTACCATAAATAATGAAAGGTCTAAATTAATTAAAATTGGGCGAATGGCACAAAAGTTAATTGATGTTGTTTTATGAGTACAGTTATTCTAATTAAAAGTTTTCTTCACATTACTAGATCATATCGTTTTAATTTTTACCATCATGGCAAAGTTGGAAAGAGAGAGTCCTCAAAATAAGGTATCCTAGCTTATCCACTCTGTAAAAGAAAGGAATATAAAATGGAAATTAAAATTTTCAATCTTTTTAAGATTGATCTGACCAATAGAACAATAAGATGAAAAAAAATTACGATGACATTGAACTATTTCTAAACGACAGCTATTATAGAACATTTAAAATAGATTATACATTGATTAATGTAGATTTTGAAGTTGCAAATATTTTTGAGAGCTATTTTGCGGAAATACCGGTTAAAGTAACTTTCTAATAGAAGTCATCTCTATCAGGTAAATTATTGCAAAGTCAATATAATAATAGTTTTACGTTTGGTATTACAACACCAGAAGAAATTATTAAATCTTTTTAAAGGCTTGTGTGAAAAAGACTGATTTATAACGCTATATCTGTAAAGTTATTAAGCTCTGTTATATCACATATTGCACCTCAGCACCTATGATGATATTTAATAAATGTAATGTTGACAAAGTATTTTTCCCGATCTTATGAAAATTGTGTCTCCAGAACTCGGCGGAAAGTAGGGAACAGAGAGTCTTAACACTAGGTTCCCTCTGCCTACCCTGCTGTGTGCGGGATACAGCGTGAAGCTGATTTAAGATTTTTTATATGAAAACTGTAAAGTAGCACTTACCGTCGCCTAAAAGTAGATAAAATAGTGATACTATCAACTATAGTCCTAATAACTCAAATTTTATGTAATTTTATTTGACAAAAAGAATATTTTTAAATAATTTGGATGTTGATCTTTTTATTTATGATAAGGGTTGACTGGAAGAGATCATCTGTTATAAGGCCGCCTTTACACCAAAATTGTTAACTTTTTCTTTTTTTTTTTTATTATATTATGTGTGTAAAGAAATATTAAATAAAAATAAATAAATACCAAGTAAATACTAAGTTGCCACTGACTCCAAAAATAAAAGAATTTAATTAATAAATACGTACTACTTATCAATAATGTAATTTATTGTAGTTGATTTCTTTTTTATTTTGAAGTAATTAAGCTATTACTAAAATCGGTATTAATTTTAATTATTTTATGCTATCAAAAGTAACTGTAAAGATTCGTATTTTACCATATCGGTCCCCTATTAAAAAAATAAATTAATTTATTCAATTTCAAATAAAAAAAAACAATAATAATCTACTGCTACAACAAACAAATAATTTCATTTAAGAACGTTCTCTATAACTTAAACGTACATATTTATGTATGTATGTAGGAGCATTACTCTTGTACTAAATTTGTAAAAGTAACTAGTTTATAAAACTGTATCTATTTAGAAAACGTATAAAAATTTGAACATAGCGGGACTCGAACCCGCGCCTCCTGGAAACTGACCAGTCGGGTTCCAGGAGGCGCGGGTTCGAGTCCCGTTAAAACAAATGTTCTACGTTCTACGTTTTCTAAATAAGTATTTTTCTTTCCCAAGTGTGGAATAATACTTTAAAAATATTTTAAAACTGTATCTCTTTGTGCTCAGTTTATTGACCAATTAAATTAATACGCTTAAACAACTCTTGATTCGTGGATCTTGAGAATTAATTAACAAACTAAACGAGTAAACAGCTCGGAAGTAACTTACAATAAGACAGATTCATAATGCAATTTTAAAATGTAAAGTCTGAAGAAGTTTAGTTAAGTTATTGCTACGCTTCCAAACAAAGTTTCTTAAAATAATTAAAAGTAAATAATATATAACAACGGTAGTAAAATAGTTCTTTAACTTAATTCTCTTTGTTTTTGAGACACAATGTTGTAGTCTAGCAACTATATTATATACTGCTTTCATCTTCGTCAGCGATATCAGCTTGAGAAAGTTAACATTTTTAAATATACTTTTTTAACTATTTATTAATGTTACACATAGTCAAATGCTAATAAAGACACATATAAAACATTCTCACTAATATAAATAAAAAAGTTAAAAAATATAAAAAAAGTTAAAGTAAATGTATTTTGTTTAAATTAATTATCTCAATCGTGTATGTACAAAATGTATTGTTGTACAAAACAGTTATATTCTTATGAATTAATCTTTATCAAAGTTTTTTAACAATTAAATCTGTTTATGCAGTTTTAACTTAGTTTAATAATTGAAATTAATATTTTTATTTTTCACACATAAAAGTTCCCGCCATTATAGATAGGTGATAAGAAGCTGATATAAAACAGATATAAAGAACGAAAATAAAAATAGTTGTATGTAATACAAAATCATTTTATACAATAAAGTACAAAATGCTTTAATAATATCAACATATTAAGTTTTAAATGAAACTATTTTAAACGGATTATTCGCGTATATTTTAAATTACACATTTTGGAAACCCGAAGTTTCGAACACTTTGCAGTAGTCCGTGGTCACGAGTAGACGGTCTACGAAACGTCGGGTTTCCAAAATTTATAATTTAAAATATACGCGATTGATCCAGTTAAAATAGTTTAATTTAAAATGTGTGATAATCGTGAAAATCAAAGAGCTTATTATATTAAGTCGTATTTTTTGTAAAACAATTAGAAATCCTTAAGATAATTTGACACCGTGGTATGGAGTCGCAATATACTAATTCAGTGTATTAAATAAGTACTCGTGTAGTTCAAGCGGACGAAGCTGCGAGCGGGTTGCTTGTAAATGATAAAAGAAGCATGCATATATGCTTTAAATAAAGGACGAAGTAGTTTTAAAAACATTAAAAGAATTCTGTTGAATTGCTTATAAAAAAAAAGAAAAGAAAAGGAACTTAATTATACGGTCAACAAATTACTGCGGGGAATTTTTTTCTTTACGAAATGCGTGCAATTGTCCTAGAAATAAAGTCTACGAGCGTTCCGATCGTCCGCTTTAATGGTGTTTTAATGGGTTCCGTTCTGGAAAACAATGTACAACTTGTGGTATCAAGATCTTTTTTCATTTCCTTTTGCATATTACAAAAGTAAATACATAATTTGATTAGTTCTTCCCTAGAATTTTTTTTTTGGGTCACCACTCCTTTAATCAAAATCGAAGTGCTGGTCTATAGTATTAAAATGACTAGAATATATTAAATTATTTACAATTTAAGTTAAAACAAATACGATATTTTATCTGTGTATATAATAGTAAACAAAAGATTCATAAGGCCGTCGTGGCGCAGGGGCACAAACGTGCCACTATAAACGCAACAGTTGTGTATTTAATTCCTATTCGGTGGAATGAAATCTATACTTATAATAAATCTGTAGAAAAGTCGTTTCTGTACATTGAAAATTAAAAAAAAAAATTAGCCAGGATGTTAAAGGATAATTAACAGAATCCATTTCCAACTTTTTTGGAATTTTTGTCTGTTTGTCTGTTTGTCTGTTTATCTGTTTGTCTGTTTGTCTGTTTATGTGAACACGTATCACGTAAAAAGTATACAATAAATTTAAGCAACTTTTATACATAAAAATTACAAATAAATCAAAGTAGCTTTTAGTGTTTATTTATTGTAATCGCTTCACTCTATCAAAAGATATAAGTATTTAAGTTTTCAAGACGTTAATATTTGAGATAGTAAAAAACGACACAAGTAACGCTATCTATTGACTAATAGTAGGTACTAACGAATCTTGATAACGCAAAAAACGTTCTGTGGAGTTAAACACTAATTACGACGGGAGGAATATTAATCATTTTAATACTAAA
>JAAIXJ010000618.1:31191-87890 GCA_013403705.1 Heliconius hermathena | reverse complement strand
AGCGTTCGGGTCACCTGATGGTAAGTGATTACCGCCGCCCACGACCCCGTGCAACACCAGAGGAGCTACAGGTGCGTTGCCTGCCTATAAGGTAGGTTGGGCGCTGGAGCCCGGCATTACCTGATGCGAAACGCAGTGGGATAAAGCCACTACTTCACGCCGGTTTTAAATGCCGGGGGTGGTAATAATCCGGTCGAGTCTGCCCATGCGTGTTGCCATTGCTGGCGACGTGACTCTACCACACGTACTTTAGTCGCCTCTTACGACACCACCAGTACCAGGATGATCCTATTCTAGGCCAGGATCACACGGCAAAAAAAAATATATTTGTGCAAATAAAACTTAATATATCGAAAAAAAAATATCGATGTATTAACTTTTATTTCCTTCTTTGTATTATACAAAATAATGATAATTCAGTGATATTATAATAATTCAGTTTAGTTCATAAAAGCATCCAAGACGTGAAAATAAGACCAGCGGCCCAGACGGCATTCCTGCAATTGTGTTGCGAAACTGTGCGCCTGAGTTATCTCCGGTTCTGACACGCTTGTTTACTCTCACTAGAGACTGGCATGCAAAACTTATAAGTAAGCTTCCCGCATACGGACTTCTTCTTGAGTAAGCGATCGATACAAGTGGTCCTAGATGGCCGCGTATCTGATCAACAGACTATAAATACCGGAGTTCCTCAAGGTTCTGTTCTGTCTGCAACCCTATTCCTGCTGCACATCAACCATATTTTAATATCCGGTATTGTTGGGTACGCTGATGACAGCACGGTTGTTGACAAATATCTGTCCAATGCAAAGGCCAGCCGGAACGAAATCCAGTCTTGTCGAGAGTTTATGATCGATCGTCTGAACCTGGCACTTCAGGGCGTCTCATAAAAGGGAGATGCCAATCTTGGCAGGTTTAACGCTACCAAAACTCAGGCGTGTTTATTCCCTGCAAACGGAGCTGTTCGATCTTGCTCCGACTTTCCGAGATGTACCCGTGCCGATAGCTGACCATCTTGAACTTCTTGGCATGAACCTTACGTCAGATTTGAACTTTCGACGTTACATTGAGTCTTTGGCTACAACTGCAGCTAAAAAACTAGATCTCCTCTCGAAGGTTAAGCACTATTTCACTCCGGGACAGCTTCTCCAACTTTATCAAGCTCAAGTCTAATCGTGTTTGGAGTACTGCTGCTACCTTTGGGACGGATCTGCTAAATATCAGCTAGCGACCTTAGACTTGATTGAAAATCGCGCCAAGAAGCTCATTGGCGACACAGCGATTGTTGAGGTAAAGCTGCAAAGCCTTGAACATCGTCGAAAAGTAGCCTGCCTATCACCAGTCTCAGTGTGCAGCAGTATCAGTGTGCAGCAGCGTTGCATGATTCAGTACCCTCTTCTCATTTCCATCTGCGGGGCACTAGACGTAGGCAGGAATTTCACCCATATGTCGTCGTTATACCACCTTTTCGCAGCGCTTTAACGCACGCAACTTTATTAATGCGAACTGCTAAAGAGTGGAACTCTCTGCCTGCTGAACTGTTCCCCGACTAGTATAACTTGGCCCTTTTCAAGGCAAGAGTGAATAGGCCTAGGTAAGCATGCTCCACCATCGTTCGCATCGTCACTTACCACCAGGTGAGATAACGGACAAATGTTTGCCTATCTACAATAAAAAAAAATGCAATTTTTCATCTTTGTCTTCTTATCACGTTATCACGTAAAGCTATCGTCCGTAAACCGACTTTACAGACAAACAATTTTTTTATTAAATGCTGGCATCTAGTAGTGCAATGATAAATTAATTTTTAAACACGCTGCGTCGATAATAAAGTATAATATAGTACTTTTCTGAAGTATTCACATCAAATTTAAGAAAGATTTTGAAATCTGCTCTAAAAAACTAAAATATTTTTGCATATAGATGGTCCTGGACTGATGCCCACATTATAATATTATTTCATATTTTTTAGCTCTAAGATAGCTAAGGACCGTTTCATATAAAGCACTGAACTTTAAAATAAAACGAATTTGGGCCTATACCAAAAATAGCATTAACAAACTAGCATATCCATTGTCGTATTCAATATATGAAACTTATGCAAACAGGTCATAAAATACAGATCAATTCAAAACACGAGAATACTCTTGTATGCATATTGAAATATTTCAATATGCATTATGTTAATACTGCATCAAAGTTACATTGCAACTTATGCACCATTCACCGAAGGCAAATAATTCCTAGCGTTGATGACGCCATCATCTAAATTTCATCTAGATAACGCTTATTGTAGGGCGAAGTTCCGCTCGTTACGCGTTTCTATTCAAGCGGACCTGTTTGAAGTGGGCTTGATTGCTTATACATATTTCACATGGTAATATGTTACAATTTACTATAAATGCACAATTTTATGTTAATATTACTCGCTTTTTAATATTTTCAAGCATTCCGTGAATTTAAATATTTATGTTTTTTTCTGAATACAATATTTATAATATTATACCCTAGCGACCTACTCGACACTTGTACCTTCGCTCGAATGTACTATACATCATTATTATTTATTGGTGTATATATTTATTTACTGATCTTATAATTTAAAGATTGAAAACTTAAGAATGGAATTTTTCAGCCCATTCAATAAATAAAATTACAGAATAGAAAGAGCCTGAAAGCTAGAAGAGACCCACTTACAAGATTATGACAACATTGTGAATTTTGATAGCCCTTGTCGGGCTATATATATATGTATATATATCATGATTTAGTCCTCCTGGACTGATTTTCCTATTTTGGATAATAAAGTTAAATTGAAATGAGCCCGAGTTTTACGTATTCCAATAAGCTTTAGAAATGTACACAAACAAAAAAGAACGATACTTATTTAGAAAACGTATAAAAATTTGAACGTAGCGGGACTCGAACCCGCGCCTCCTGGAAACCGACCAAGTTTCCAGGTTCCAATTTTTATTTTTTTTTATTTGGTATCAGCGCAGAGCCAACATGGATATTTGTTAGCTTTTGTTCGATATATTTAGTAATTAGTATTTCTTAATGTTATATGTTTAGGGAATGGCCCCGACATCAAAAATAACTGATTTTAAATATATATAATTCTTTGAAGTATTTAAAACTTAAGTAATAAAAAACATCGTCTTCGCAAAAAAGTATTGGGCATCTCCTTACAACTCCTAATAACTTTAATTTTTATCCGACTTCAAAAAGAAGTTATTGATATTAGCTTAAACATCTTCATCTGCGCTCCAAGTAATAGCTATATTATTATTCATTTTTTTATATCTTTTTACAGAATTAACAAATTTATATGGGCAAGTTCAAGGACACAACTTAATCATTAGATCTTTCCTAAGTGTGGAATAACACTTTAAAAATGTTTAAAAAATAATCGTTAGATGTTGAGGAATTATATCTTCAATCACCAGCTTTCTCAAATAACTTGACAGTGTACAACTAGCCTTCTATAAGTATCCAAAATATTTAACAGATTATCCTCTGACTCCTAATCAACGCCGCTCTTTGCCTCGTTGCCATAGCGATGAAATGAAAATATGAAATATTTCATTTCCTCGAGTGGGAATCGAACCCACAACCTGTCGCATTTACAGTCGCACTCTAGTGCCCATGCGCCACGACTGGCCTCTAGAAAAAAATTAAAAGCTATGCTCCTTAAGTGAAATGCTTTCTATAATTATTTCCGCACTTTTCCCTAACATTTTTCATCGTCAAAAATAAATCCTCGTGTTTGGTAATTCCTACAAAATTTATTATAAACAATGTATTTAAATACAAAACCATACTTCGAGATTAAGCTTTAAGATTAATTGTGATCCCGGTTCTTAGAAATGATCCAGAACTCAATTTCGTTTCTCCAACTTGCTCCCGGCTAAATGTTGGATTAAAACGTTCTGTGTGTCGCGACCGAGCTCTCTACACTGTTTACAATATCATGTCTATCATAACTGCGGCAAACTGATGAAAGCAAATAAGCTATTCTATACTTGTAATAAAATGTTACTGATCGCTGTCTGTATATAGAAGACATGAGAAAATAATAATAGAATATTGTGATTATTTGTAAATGTATTATAATAGGACCCAAGACTATGACTTTCAATTTTTTTGTCGGTTTGCGTGTTTTTCTGTTTGTCTGCGTTTGTTCATGCCAATCTCTAAGTGCAGTTTTCACTATTGTATTTAGGCAACTTTCCGAAACATTTGGTGTTTGTTTCATTTTAATAGAAAAATAATCATTTTAGTAGACTCATGAATAAAAAGTTATATCAATATAAAGTACTTGGTTCGACAAAATTGCTGTCAATTTTTTATTGAATTGGCTGAAATTTTTATTTTTGATGTATAGTTTTAAAATAATATTGTTATTAGAACATGAAATTAGTTCAGATTAGTAAATAAATAATTGTGTAGTTCTAGCGGGCGAAGCCGCGAGCGGTTCGCTAGCTATATACCTTTCATATCACAAAGGCGTTTTTAATAAAATTAAACGCGGCGGAAGAGATTGCTTACTCAAGTTGTTCTTTAATTTACTCGTATCTATATTTCTTAACAATTTATATTAATATATTTACAATTTATATAAAACTAAATTTCTGTTCTATTGTGATCTTTGATTATGGCGTTACGAGCGTGCCAATTGAGCACATTTATATTTATATTTACGCCTTACAAAAAATGGGCTAGTTTTGGCGGTAGTTTGGTATAGGTAATAAATGTATCAACTGACAGACGAATGTCGCTTCGGCCTATTTGTCACCACGGACTACAAAACAAAATAAAATTTTCAATTGAAATAATCTTATTAAAAGCGGCCCGCTCGCGGCTTCGCCCGCTTCTCGCCTATAACATTTTTTTTATGCTGCATTTACCAATAGATTTATAATATTATAGATATAATTTATAAATTATTTCACGAACAACTTGTTATCATAATTCAGTTCAAATCAGAAAACAACCAAACCAGCAAACAGTCTCTTCATCAACTTTATTATGTTAGTATAGATGATAAATATACTTCCTATAAACACAAGTACCGTACTTTATTAATATGTTGTAGATCTTTATTTATAGGATATTAGATGTGCTATTTCTCTTGCCTTCCTTTGGTTTTAAATAAGCAATAAGTAGCAATTATTATGATGCAAATTTCTCGTCACGTCACCCTAAAAGTTGAGGGTAAGTTGTTAACTTAGATATTGTAAAGCTATACGCTACTCCCAGCCCGTTTGACGGCCGCAAGCTTAGGTTCGAGTCCCGCAGGGGTCGTCCTTGCCGCTGACGACATCCTCTCAAATAACCGCGTATTGCTTGCAACTTCTTAGGGACAGAGTACCCACCTGGGGTCACTGTAAAAGCTAATATGGCAAACAGCACCTCACGACCAAAAGAAAGTACGCTAATTTGGCCCCAAAATTATACTATAAGATTTTTAAGTGACATATTTTTTTTATTATTTCCTTAATACACAAGTAATATACTCATAGCGAAGATTAATATGTTTTTTAATTGTTCTTGCAAATACCAGGGTAAGCAGAATGCACCTGGGAACCTAGTTTTAAGACACTTTGTTCCCATTAAAACACTTCCGTTTCCTACACAATTCTCGTGTTGTTTGGCGAAAATCAACGCCGCGTTTTGCCTTGTTACCAGTGCGAGGAAATGAAAATATTAAATATTTCATTTCCTCGAGAGGAAATCGAATCCGCAGTCGCACACTTGTGCGCGCACCTGTGCCTCGACGACGGCCTTATACGACTAAATAATTGCCGTTCGTTCGTTTGTCCGTTTGTCTGTGCGATTATTATCGCTAATCACAGAATCGATTTAAATGCCATATAAATAAAATTATAGGGTCTGTCTTTGATATTAATATAACTGTTCTGTTTCAAGTGTATATAATTCCGATAATTTACTCGATACAAAAACACAATTAAACTATTTTAACAGTTTTGTCTGTCTGTCTTTCTGTTTATCCGGGCTAACCCCCGGACCAGCTAAACTGATTATTATGGGACTAACACTGAAAGATAGAGAGGGTTGTGAAGCAACATAATGGCTATTTTGATAGACTAAAAAAGCTATATCAATTTAAAGTATGTTCTTCGAAAAAATTACTACTTTCTAAAAGAGTTACTTTATGCAACTGTTATTGAATTGAATCAGCCAAATCTTTACTTTTCAATGTTTTGTTGTTTGATATTGATTATAAATTATTATTTGTATGTAAGTATATATGTAATGTAAGATATATCCAATGTAAGGTATATTCCCTATCAAGCAGCCACGTAGAGATTAAAATTTTGTCAAGGATTTCAAGATTTGTGGGACAATATATAATTTATATTTTGACCTAGATTTTTTGCAGAATCGGAATTTATGTGCGAAAAACTACGTTTGCAGTGTGCGTGCAGTTACGGTTTACCTAGACAGATGTGAAATAACTAATAATTTTTCTATTAAATACGATAATCAAATTAATTTCTATAACACTTAAATTACGATTTTTTTTACTGCATAACCAAGCTAAAATAATTAATCCATTTTTAGTGTTCTGTACCTCCAAAGGTAAAAAAATTAACTCTTACGGGATTACTTTATTGTCCATCTATCCGTCTGTCAAGGCCATTTGACTTGAGATTGCGTTGAGGTATCAATCTAAAATTAATATCAGATATTCACGTTTACAATTCATTCCAAAAATAAGGTTTTAATGCAACGCAAACAAAATATATGAGTATGTATCGGTTTTGCTTCATTTTGTCTGAAATTCACCGCGTAATCAAAATCTATAGTGTATTTCCTGTATATCCGTTATGAAAATTAAGACGAAATAAGAGCTTACAACACAAGTAAAGGAAAAAAATCCGAAAGGTGAAAATTTAATAATATTTCATAGAAAAAAGTCATTACAAGCTTATATTTGTAGTTTCATATTAAATAAGTGTATATGTCTATATGTAAACTTAAGTTTGTTAACTTTATCCCGCATCAACAAACCCTATAAGATATTTCCCAATCAAAATCCTGAACTGCTACAGAGCCCTCGGTGTGTATGTTCGACTCGCGCTTGACCGGTTTTTTCTTAAATACACTTAAATAAACATTCGTATATTTCAAGCGGGTGTAGCCACACGGGGGCCTCTAGCTTATAATACATTTTGTTGGAATTACCAAGCACGAGTATTTACTTTGACGATAAAAATGTTAGGGAAAAGTGCGGAAATAATTATAGAAACCATTTCACTTAAGGAGCATAGCTTTTATTTTTTTCTAGAGGCCAGTCGTGGTGCATGGGCATAAGCGTGCGACTGTAAGCGCGATAGGTTGTGGGTTCCATTCCCACCCAAGGAAATTAATTAATATTAAATATGTTCATTTCGTCGCTCTGGCAACGAGGAGCGGCGTTGATTAACTCAACACGCAATGCCTCGACAATTCGGCGGAAAGTGGGGAACGAATGTGTCTTAATATCAGGTTCCCAGGTTCCATCTATCTACCCTGCTATGTAGAGGAACACAGAAGAGAGCGTAAAAAAATTAAGTATAACTATAATATATTCTTATAAGGCTAGTAAGTAACTCTACCACAGAATTTCCTTAATCATAATTAAATAAGAATAATAATAGTTATATTCTACTTAGTCTTATTGTGTATATCTACTTATCAATCTGAAGAAAAAATAAAGCAATATCATGTTCTCGGGAAACAATCACAAAAGCAATACATGGAACAGTTTCGCTATTCTTCTTTGATGGGCACTCGTAAGAAAGAAATCAAGAGACGCGTGTAGAAACGTTAGAGGGTTGATCGCCTGATGTTTATTTTGCCTCAGGAAATCGAATTTTGCCGCTGCGATGTGCTCTGATTGATACTAAGTAAATTTATGGAAATTATTTCATTTGGATATATTTTTTTCAATGGTACAATACAGTTTATTAATAAAATATAAATATATATTTTTATATTGATTGAAATCGAAGTTTTACTAATTATATTTATATTAATCTAAGTACAAAAATTAAAATATCGATATTTTTGTTACCTGTGTTAGAATGTCACACTATATCCCACATATAGCACTAGGTTTCTACGATATACCCAAAGGAAACCTGGTACTGACATAATTTTCAATGTCTCGCACTGTCGTGTTTGTTGAGTGGTGGCTTAGCCCCGCGCTTTGTCTTGTTACCACAGGGAAAAAATGAGAATAATTTATTTTCCCGAGTGGAAGTCGAACATTTACAACATCGACCGTTTTAAATAATACATTGAATTTTAACTTAAGATGTTCTCAATTCGACTATATTTTTTTCAGTAGGATATGAGTAGTTTAATATATTTATATTAAAAACCCTCTACAATTTTCATTTGTAGGAAACGCCATCTATTAAGAGTTAACAGCACTACATAGAAACTTGAATGAGGATAGATAGTATTATGTAAAAACAATAATAGGTACATTTTGTAGGGAAACGCTTTGATAGTTAGGATAGCTTTGATAGATGACGCCCAAATGTAAGACAACACGGAATTCTCTGGTATTATGTTGAGGCAAATGTTGCGCGAGGCTTGCAGGTTCCATCCATAAGATGGCTCCTGTATAATTTTTATTTTGCTTCTAGTATGGTAAAAAACAAAATATATATTTTAAAGTAATTTGTAAAAACAGGTTTTATTTTCACAAATTACTTGAAAATATTTTACAAATTTATTTTAGAAGAAATCACTTTGCTGACATTACTAGCTGGTAACTTTATTCGCGGACTTTACGTCCTTTCTTTACACATCGACTTTATGTCCTTGCTTTACATTTTATACTTATTTACAAAACAAACAAACATTAGAGGTTCCATTTTCACGTTGCTTAACACATCTCTCCATAAGTTATCTGTACCATATTTTGTAGCAAAATTAATGTCTTAGATCCATTTCAAATGCTTAGGATTAATTTAATTTTATCCAACACTTTTGATATTTTTGTGACTTGCAGATTCAACACTCAATCGAAAACATGTTTGTTTCTCTTGATATCGTTAATTGTTTAATCCTAGCTTTAATATAATAGTTCAATTTATGAAAGAATTCTAAATTAATTTTCATATGGACTTTCATGCTCTTTCATAATAGAATTTCAGAAACTCAATCAATTACAGCTTATTAGTAAAATGTGTTCCTACCATATATAAGCAGATAGAGATAATCTAGTGATATAAAACTCGATTTCAAAAATTAAATTAATAATATAGTATATAGTTATATTTAAATACATAAGTCTTTATATAAATTAATATGTGTGAGTTAAGTGGCAGCTTGCCAGAAAAATGCTCTAAAACAACGAATATAGCCTCTAACGTACGTATGAAGAGTTTGGCTGAAGAATAAGGTTGTACAAAAATCAATGACAACGTTTGGCAACGTGAATCAACTTTGATCTCGACATAGCGCTGTCAGCTCGTACATTTTTACCGGTTTTTTTCGTTAAAATTTTCTAATCGACAAAATGAGTTGAAGAATGAAACTACAGAATATTCTTTTTGCACACGATTTTATAGTGCATCATAATATTATAATGACGCTTTTACTTGTCATTACATTAAAACAAATAATTACTGATGCTAGGTCAGGCTAAGAGTAAAATCGATATAAAATGTCTCTTTGAGCACTTTAAAAACAGACATACCTAGCATATTTTCTTTTAATATGTTAACAAGAAATTGAAATAGCAAAATATTTCTTTGTTATTATCATTAAATATTGTTAATACTAAATTAAATTGGGACAAATATTGCTTTTTAAGATAAATCTTTTATCGGTTTTGATGTTTGCGTACACCGCAACCGGCCGGGCGTTCTTCGTGAAACAGTGCCACTGAAACAGTCAGTCCGAGGCGTATCCCACGGTCTCACGCCTGTATACCGGTAACAACTGAAACCTACATTAACAGTGTTTTTCTCATTATGGAATATCTACGTAACTTCTAATTATTTTAAGAAAATCTATAATCTAACAATTGGTAAGCTTATTTTATTAAATTATATTAAGTATATATTTTATAAAATGTAGTACGTAAGTAATATTAAAGTACTGCTACCGCATTAGATGGCCGAAATATAAAAACATATATAGGTGACTGTGCTTAGAATTATTATATTGTGTTATAAGTTAGTATTAGTAATTTAAATCAAATACTTTCAGATAAATTAGTAATATATTTACAAATTAAAATGGGACCTTTCATGTTACTCTATCAATGGACGAGTAAACCAACGCCTGTTATCAAATATATTTCCGTGCAATTGTGTTTATCATATTTAACGCTAAAGTTAATTCCAATGTTTGTTTGCCAATGTTTGGTACATATCATATTTAAATATGAACTAAGTTCTAAACAAATCAATATCTTCTTTGGTATAAGTGATACGTAGATCAACGTAAGGTTTTTTTGTTGAAGAAAATATAATGGTGTATGTTTATATACAATACATGTTTATGTTACCAAAAATTATTAATGTTATTATGTTGCCGATATAATTAAAAAAAAATAATTAATCATAAATAGATAATATAGAAAAAATGTCACGACGTATAACGATTGAAAATTGGATAGATGTTGTAAAATGCGCATCCGTTCTGCGCAACCTCCTCTACCTCCTCCACATACAGCACTAAGTGTCGTGGAAAATTAAATATTTCAACATATTCCACTATTTAAGTGCACATTGAATTATAAATATAGGTAAAGCATAATATATCAGTAACTAACTAACATGAACAATCAATTCTTAAATGAGAGCCAAGTTAAAGTCTTTCTTTTTCGACTTCACCAACCAAAGAATGGGAGATCTATATGGGCCCCGAGTTCTGTGCTTACTCGGGATAAAATTCTAACTCTAAATTTGTCTTGGCTTGGATTAATGTTTCATTTAAATTAAATGCATATTTAAATGATATCAAAATTGAATGTTTTACAGAAAATAACAATGTTTATGTTGTACTTTCTATAATGATGAATAAAGAAAACTAAGCACCTTATACTACCTATAATTCTTTTATTATTATACTATAATTCTTTTATTTTATTTTATACATTTACCAACAAATTGATTATATAAATTATACATTCAATCATGAACGACTTATTTTCATATTTCTAAGAAAGTGCAAGAGCTTGAGTCGATGTCATCGGCGGCAAGGGCGCGCCATGTGGGACTCGAGCTTAGGCTTGCGTAAATAAAGCATTGAATTTTTATAATTTTACATTTTCTCGAAAAGTATACATCCAAATGATGTACTATAAAAGCCAATTTATTCTCATCATTAAGCTTATCTTCATTAAATTTCCTTGATAATGGAATAACTTTCGCTCGTAAATTTCAATATCCCTGTCAATTTAAAAACTGAGAAATATCTTATACCTTGTCATTTTCAATTATGTCACAAAACTCCTTATTGTGAATTATTTATAAGATGGAGCATTGAGGCCAGTCATGGCGCGCAAAACGTGACTGCAAAACTGACTTTACATTTATATTTTCATTTCTTCGCTCTGGTGTCGAGGCAAAGCGCGGCGTTGAGTTCCGCCACTCAGCACGCAATGCCTCCAGAATTCGGCGGAAAATGGGGAACGGAGTGTCTTAACCCTAGGTTCCCTCTGCCTATCCTGTTGTGTGCGGGATACAGCGTGAAGCTGATTTAACTCCATTTTTTTATAAATAGATATTAATAATTAAGTATATTGATTAGTGGGATAACGAAGGCAAGGTGGTAATATCTCAATATCGTACGAAAAAAGTAACAAGTAAACGTCCTGTAATTGCACCACAGTATTTTGAGGGTCGTTAATGAGACTTCAAATGAAACAGCATATTTGCTCTAAAGTAACTAAGTATTGTAGTAATTTACATACCTTTTCATATGGTAGTGCCTAGTTGATTTTATAATTAGAAATAAATTATCCTCAAATTGTGTTTTATTATGGTATTAGGTACTATTGACAATATTCTCAGAAAGGGATTAACTTACCTCGATATAAATAACTTTATTCATTTGATCAATCTGTGTAAATAAAATAGACTATTATTTAGCTTTTTTCTTCTGTTGATAAATATATATTTCGATAATAAACAGTCTATTAGGCAAATTATCGAGAGAGACAGAGGAAACATTGCGTATAAGTACGTATATTATCAGGAGATTTACAATTTCGAAAACTGATTTGTAGGTTCTAGGTATATGAAATAAAATAAAGGTCATTTTTTTATATTTTTAACAGACTTCCATAAAATAAGGATGTTCGCATTGTGACTGTGTATATATTTTTTTGTTTATTATCTCAGATTTTTTTTTATTTAAAAGTTGGTACTCACCGTGTGGTCCTATTATATAATTTGGTACAATTCTGACCATGCCATTCATGAGAAAGCGTAAACGATATTTATAACTCTTAAATTTGTATTAAGTATGTGCGCAATAAATTTACGATTAAGCTAATGCTACAACAACCTTACTATGATATCAAATTACTAAGCCTGTTTGTTTTACTTGGCACCGACTTCAAAATTATATAATAAAGTACTTATTTAATTATTTTTGTTTAACTAAATCAAAATACGTATTACTTCATATTAATTAAATTGATTTTTAACTTTAATTTTTTTTTGAAGTCGGTTTTTTTGTTAAAATAATATTTTATTTATACTTTCGAATGGAAATGGAACGAGTACGTAACGATAAAAAATACATTTAGCAGTTTTACACTCTAAACAGACGAAAGTGGTGGTGCCAAGTTTACACTTGTAATTAAAGTAATTAGTAGTTTAATAAAACTATAAACAGACTTTAAACATTTATAACACAAATATAATGAGTACAAATTCGATGTATTTATGTATGAAGATGGCTGATGGAAAATTGGACTGCCTACTAAGCAGACCAATTTTCCATCAGCCATCTTCCAATTTCATCATCAGACCTCCAGAGTGTCATTAAGCACTATAATATTGTAGTGTCATCTAATCTACATATAACTGTGTAAAAGTTTCATGATACATCAATTAGAATTGCATGTAATTCAGATTCTCAGATTTTATTACATAGTTAAAGCTCGACCTAAGAAAAACGTGTTAAATAAATTATCAAATATGTAGATAAATATCAACAAAAAAATTCAGTCAGGAAAAATTACGATCCAACTAGGTACACTAAATTAGATTTTATTAAATATTAAATTTGTTTACTAATATATATTATAGCTGTTACGTTGAGACTTTTAAATAAGTCAAATGAAATACTAGGCTTCAATTTATTTATAGGTAAATACATAAATGTCAGGATTATGTGCAGATTTTGGCACTCTTTTATGTGTCAGTTCTTTTATCAGCGAAGACAACAACCTATCCAAATCCAAATTTAAAGAGCGGCGTTGAGTTCCGCCACTCAACAAACTATTTGTCAAAAATTTGTATAAATTTTTAATCGAGCATCATTCAGATGAAACTATTCCTCCTGTTATACACGATCTAAATTGGCCCTGCATTAAAAAATTAAGAAACGAACAAATTATTGAACAAACTTTTATATATTTATATTTCCTTGCTCCGGTAAAAAGGCAAAACATGACTTTGAGTTCCTCAACTCAACACGCAATGTCTCGAAACTACAGTAAATAGTTGGGGACGGAGTGTCTTAACATTACTCTGCCTACCTTGACATATGCGGAATATAATATACTAAACAAAAAAGGATAAAGTATTGATAGTCTAAAATTAAAATTAAAATGCATTACGTAGATTCTATTTTTAATTATCATATGGTATTTAAAAATTTAAAGACGGAGAATCATCCTACAGTCTACATAGGGAGGGGATGATACAAAAATAACATTATATTATAATTAAATGCCAAATGGCTTATTAACTTAAAACCTTAGTTGTCATAATATTCACTATGCGCTTGAATACCTATAGGTACCTAAATACTATCTACATTTACGCCTGCGCTAAAAACAGAGGCGTTCTACGTTTCCAATTCCATCGCCTTTTCACGAGAATTTTCAATATAGGATCAAATACGTTTTATAATAAATGAACTATTCTTCTATTTATTTTGGATTAGGTACGTCTTGTATTCCATTCAAAAT
The DNA here is from genome assembly GCA_013403705.1 of Heliconius hermathena. NCBI lineage: Eukaryota > Metazoa > Arthropoda > Insecta > Lepidoptera > Nymphalidae > Heliconius > Heliconius hermathena. Next base: position 73,714 of record JAAIXJ010000618.1, on the reverse strand, counting down.
AAAAGGCATTTGGCTACTGAGTCTTCAATGTACGCAATGTATGACGTAAACGTCACGGCTTGTCCAGGAACAGAAACGGCCAAGCATCGCGGCGCGCAGCGGTAATCGATCGCTTGCGCGCGCACCTTCGCTATCCTAGCTTCTATAGAGACCCGAGCCTTCATTCGAATATTTAATTCGACAGAAATGAAGCAAACTTGTTCTTAGTGACTGTCGATTAGGGATTGATAATTGAACGTCGTGAACGATTCGCTAGGGAGCAAGTATAAGGTCAGTAGCGAAGTTGAAGACACATTTTTCTTTTATATCAGTGCATCAATGGCTTGTAATTTAACATTTCCTTGTGAGCTCGTCTTTATGGTGAGGGACCTAGATCGTATGTAGGTAAGTACGTACTCAAGTAGCCTCTTATAAAAATGGAAGGTTACTACAGTGCTTAGGGATTTGAAATAAGGTTTCAATATATGCATTTCTTCTTTGTGAGAAATAGATACTCATATTTATAGAAGTTTTTTTTTTATTTTTAGAAGCAGTTTGTAAGACGGCAATCTTTTGTATTATGAGTTAAGCGTCTTCCGCTTAAATACTAAGTTAAGTGTAGGTAACATTTACATTATAATTTTTTAATGATCTTTTCAAGATATAAGGTATATACAATATTTTTTTTATCATCACATATTATTCCATTACATATAATTTTAAAATTGTGGCTTAACGTGATAGAACATTACTTAGATTTGGTTTTCCATAACTAAATATGGGGCGTGTCATCTACTCTCTATCTTTAAAAAACAGTTAAAATGATCATATATATATATATATATATATATATATATATATATATATATATATATATATATATATATATAAAACCAATATCACATATAACATGAATACGTACGTTGACTTATATTTATCTATGTAAAAGTGATTACTAGAATTATTATTTTTGAATTTTACTACAAATACAAGCAATACAAATATCATACAAAATCTGAGTAGGTCAATACTTCCACTTACTTGTGCAGGTCACGTAGTAAGTGGTACCCACATAATAAACGCAACACTGAATTACATAACCTCAACCCATTTAAAAATAAGCACAACTGTTAATGAACTTTTTTCCATTGTGTTATTTTGATTAAAAAAAAACCCAAATATCAAAGTGTTTTTAATTCCTAGTGTTATTATTTTGTTTCTTAAAATTTCAAATTATTTAAAACATAAGAAGATATAGAACGAAATATTAAGAGAAATACTTCTTTACAGACAAAATGTCGCCACCTTTGCCAACTCACTTGCGGTGGCGCCGCGAAGCTGAGCCAAACGGCGAGAAAGGCACTCCAGCTATCAATACTACTCTGAGCAACATGAACTCGACTACTTCCCAAGGTTTAAGTAAGTTAATATATATGTTTTTTAATAAATATTTAATCCTCATACAATTAACTTAATTAATTCCTAGTATTAATCCAAAGAAAGCCATAAGGTTAAATGTTATGTGGGTAAAGAAATAGCTTTTTAATAGCTATGTTCTTGGGGCATAAGTCGAGAGCAAAACAAAGCACTGCCGTACCATCCTTTGAGAAAATAAGGACATTTGAGAACCTCTGAATAAATTTAGAGCTTTTAAATTATCTACTCCTAGTGAGCTATAAACACAGAAAATCTCCAAATTTCAAACTTGTAGGTCAGATATTTCCGAACTCATGCGAAAGCAAAGTATCACTATTTCAACACAGTTCACTCATGTACTCACTCACTGATCATTAAAATAGGACCAGTACTTCCCTAGACCTAGAGAACTGACATTTAGTACAGGGGTAGGGTTTAATAAAGGGAAAGCTACCAAATGTAGGAATATCGAAGATCTGGAGTACATGGTCATTCTTACCTAATCTGATTTATAACTCTAACAGCTCTGCTAAGCTAATCAAGTAAAAACTTGCTTTCTGCACAAAGAAGTGAAATCCTACCAAAACCATCTTGTAAAAAACCAACCAAGTCTCGATGAAGATGTTTGTTTTTCTATAAGAAGTAATTAAATCTCTAGGTTACGCTAAGCCAATTCTAAGGTTCCTTAATCCGCTTTTTTTTTAATTTAAAAATTTTATGTGACTTGGCCGTTGACTTATACACATATGTTAAAAAAATGTTGAAAGAAAGTTCAACAGTCGATCATATAAAATTTAACTATGTCTATTAATAAAACAAGTCGCAGTAAGGGGCCTTAGAATTGACTTGGCTTTACCTAGAGATTTTATAACTTTTTATAGAGAAACAATCAGCTTCATTGTAACTTGGTTGGTTTTTTATAGAATATTTTTATTGGGATTCTAATTTATTTTGATCAGAACGTAGGTATTATTAATAAATTATAAAGCATGCTATATTTACATATGATTAAATTTACAAATATAAACTTGTAAAACAAACTATTTCTAGGTACTACGTCAAACACTACCGGATCGTTAGAAGGGCCACCGACTATCACAACCACTCAAGAATCCATTGCAGAAAAAACGGCGGAAATTGCTCACAAAATGAACATGGAAACGTGGCAATTGGTTGCTATTCTCGTCGGTGAGTAATTTGGCTACTAATACGTTAGACGTATCAACTGTATATTAATGCAATAAAAAATTAAAGGATCTCAAATATTATCTCAAATATCATTAAATTACCACTTTCAAATAGGTATTGGAGTTGTGGTATTGGGGATTTGCTTCTGCTGTATCCGGCGATGTTTCCGCAAGCGACGCTCTAAGGATGGCAAAAAGGGAATGAAGGGTGTCGACTTCAAGTCCGTCCAGCTTCTAGGATCTGCATACAAGGAAAAGGTAATGTATAGGTCTATATAAAACAGAGAAAGGAATATAGATATAGAAAAAGAGCAAGGAGGACTACATAATATATTTTAAATATTAGAATTAATTATCAGTAAAAAGTAACACATTCATCGAATAACTACAATAACTATTAAAGCAGAAGTTTATGAGCATAGACAAATACTCTAATATATAAGAAATATGATATTCATGTGAAATTTGCCGCGGGACGTGCATGTAGGTTCAGCCGGACATGGAGGAGCTCACAGAGAATGCTGAGGAACCTGACGACGGTGATTCTAAGAAGGAAGAACAGAAACTTGGAAAAGTGCAATATAAGGTATGCCAAACAGCGGGTCAGACTTTATGCGAGGACATGGGAGCAGGTTACTGAGGATTGTTTGGAGTTATGCTGTAAAGGAATTGCCAATTATGTCATTTTCATTAAAAACACATTATAGAAAATAACTTTTTTATTTTTTATTATAATGATTTATATTTTGTACATATTTCAGTTATTGTAATATTCACCCCAAACAATCACATCATTGTAACCGACCATATTTCTTTACATTATTGTGCATACTTCAGATTTCATCAATTTGTCGCTTTACAGCTGGAATATGACTTTAATAGTAACAGCCTATCAGTTACTGTGATTCAAGCGGAAGAATTGCCTGCTCTTGATATGGGCGGAACATCGGATCCCTATGTCAAAGTGTATCTTTTGCCAGACAAGAAAAAGAAGTTTGAAACTAAAGTACATCGAAAAACTTTAAATCCTGTCTTTAATGAAACATTTGTATTTAAGGCAAGTATTCTATTATAATATAATCAAGTATAATTTGAAATAAGTAAGTATATTTTTATAATTAAAATATTTCTACCGTAAATATTTCATAAATATTTGTACACAGAACGTGCCATATGCAGACGCTATGAACAAAACTTTAGTTTTTGCAATCTTCGACTTCGATCGCTTCTCCAAACACGATCAAATCGGCGAAGTGAAGGTACCTCTTTGTCAGGTCGACCTCGCTCAGACCATCGAAGAGTGGCGCGAGCTACAAAGCGTTGAAGGCGAAGGAGGCCAGGTGCGATCATCTAAATATCTATTTATATGGGGTGTATGCAGTATGCACCCTGGTTTAAGACAAAAAATATTTGCATAAAATTGAAGTATAGATTTGAAGTAGGTATTTATACTCGTATTCTATTACATTGCCGTCGTTATTATTCCTCCAACCTAAAACAAAAGATTGACTTTTTTAATCTAATAAATAACTTTTTTTAATTAGAGAAGTTTACTTTTCAGCTTCCTACAATATAGTAAGCTCCCCTTGGATCTGTTTAAAAGGAACTAGTTTATAGTATTATTTTCTTAACTTCAACGTTACCTATGTTTGATATTGTTATTTAGAATATACTGGCGTCAATTAAAGCTCTTAGCAGCTTAGGTATGTTGCAAAAATCATAATTGGTGAAGTTACAAAGTACAAGGAAGTTAACAGTTACACCCAGGTCACATCAACAATCCATTTCGGTTTACACACATCTACCATGTAGGTACATGTATGGTATTCTGACATTACCCTCATAAATGCACAAAAGCATAATTTTGGTAAAGCAAGAAGGTACATACATATGTAGGTAACGCAAAACTGAGAAGACTATTTTATATATTTTTTTTATTAGCTTAGGCTACTCTGGTAAAACACACCCTCGTATTAAATTTAATTTTCTTCTCTTATTGTTTTAATAAGTACATAGAAAATATTTTTATATACGAGTGTGGTTTACTAGCACGGCATTATTTATTTTTCTATCCTTTTAATAAAATTGCCTCTTAATACTTATGCTAAAATTAATAAATGTATTATAGAAATTAGAACTGATAAATCAGCAACGATAAATTTTATTGAGAGGGTGGATTTATTTTTAAATTTACTGCACTTTTTAATTCGAGGATCCTTGACTATATTAAAGGTCATAAATCATACATCGTAACATGAGCAAATGTAGATGTAACTTTTAACATTTTCGTAGACGTGGATACTCATATGTCAAGGTACCTCAAAGTGGATTGAGTCGTCATTTATTTTTCCGATCAATTAATTTGAAGAGCAAAAATGTATTTACTTGGTTTTTCTCTTTTTCTACATATTTTCTCTGCTCTGCTTGGCTGTGTTTGATTGTGTCCTGAACAATCTTGCATGCCGCTTCAAAACGAAATGATCATTCACGTAAGTATTATTTTGAGACACATCAAGATGTATATTTTAAATTGTTATATAAAACACGTTCCATTACAGTTATAAATACACCATAATCTTCAAGCAACATAAAAGTATATTCCGGCCTATAATTGAAAAATTAAGTAAAACTGGGTCGTCAATATTAACTAATAAATTAAATGTGTAGGACACTATAACGGAACCTAAAGAAGATGAAAAGTATCCAAAGAACGAAATATCACCCGTTACCTAATATCACCTGTCATACCACATATATATATTTTTTTCTTTTAAATTATGTTCATCCATCCAACACTTAATATTTAATTTGTATAGCGGCTGGGGAATGTTGCATGTCATTGATTTTGTGATCCGCTTGGATTGTTCCTGTGCTCTCGTTTTGTAGAACATGAAACTTATAAAATATCTATATAATTCTACAAAATTAATGTTCAGGAGTACCTGCTGTTGTACCTACGTTACTGCACCACTGTGTACCTACACGTGATATTGTAGATCATTTTTATCACACTGTGTTATCACATAGATATTTATGTATATGCTTATCCATATTCTCATCAAAAACAAGATTTCACGTAAAAAGAACAAGAGAAATTGTTAACACATATAAGCCATGGTTATGTTAAATCAACCATATCAATCACTCAACGTGTTATGGTTTTGCCTTGCAACACCGAACTTAAAAGCTAGTAAATAATAATCATAATAACTTGACATTACCAAAATATGTTACAGATCACCTGACCGACGATTGAGGAATTGTGATATGTTACTGTCATAGAAAACTAAAACTCAATATTTGAGTTTAGTGAAAGGTTGCCTATATAAATAGCAATCCGAAATAAATTAACTTCTCCTTTCTATTAATTTTTTTAGTGAATTATGTTCCCTTGGTAGAATTGAAAATAAAAAAATATTAGCCTAGCGTACAGGGTTGTTTTTTAATTGTATTAGCTACACGTAGTGGTAGGTAAGTTGCACAAGATACCTATATTTCGATATTTAAACTTTAAACTCAATTTAACTTTAAATCTACAAACGACTCACAAAGGAGCATAATTTGAATCAATTATATATTTTTATTGAATAAGCTTAGCACGTCACCGCAGTGAAATTCCACCCATAGTCTACCCCATATCATAGTGCGATGTACCATCCTATAATGAAGTGTAATCCTCGGAATGTATGTATTCTAATGCATCTTTTCACAATCCAATAAAGAAATGTGCTTACCTCAACTTGAATACTAAACTTTTATAACTATATTTCAAAGTATAACTGGACCCATTTCTTTTTTGGATTCATCTTGTTCTAGTATCTTTATGTTATTGGTATGTATATGTGAATTATCTAAATGTTTTACATTAGATAATTGCGATCTGTTTCTAAAATGGTTATCTTAGCTATCTTAGGCGGATACTAGGAAATGTCGAAATAACAAGAGCAGGGGCTTCATTTATATATATATATATATATATACGTCTAAGCTAATAGGTCCATAACGTAAACAAGGTGAGCTAAACGCTTTGGTGATCTGAGCTGGGTGTTACAAAATATAAATTGGCATCATTTCGGCAACAGATCGTAATGATTTACTTCAATATTATACGAATACAAGTGCTTATTAACAGTAGGTTTGTTGTGATTATTGTTTTTGTTGTCCCTTGTCCCTATAGAGTTGAAATGTTTGTACGGTGTTTGATGTTTTAGATGACATGACATCTACATATGTGCTAACACGTTATAAATAACGCAATGAAAATGGTTGTACAGTGACCTGTATAGTTGCAAACTGTTATGTTTGAAGCTACTTATACCTACATATATCTTGAGTGTCTGTGCTATGGCATCCGGAGCACATTGTGATAGAGTTCATCAGTTCAACAAACAAATAATAAATAAACAATTTTACTTCCAACAAATATTCTTTATTCATTTTTTGTTTGTTTTTTTTTGTAACTGATTAACTTTATCTAACGACAGAATACATATAAATGCTTCTAGGAACCACACGAAGCTATTTTTTTTTATTTTGTTTAACAAGTTGTTACCCTTGTCCGCCCTAAGCCGCGTTATTTATAAGCCCGCATATTATTTATATAATTTATGAATAGCTTATCAAACCTGTCTCAGAAACTATTTTTTCCTACACAATTAATCCTATATTATCTTCCATATTAATTACTACCTACTCCTAAATGGACACAAAGTACCTACATCTTAAACAGTGACCTTAATGAACTTGGAACAATAAATACGTACTTGTTTAAATAAAAACAGCATATATCCACATTACAGATACTACTTTAGCTTCTTCGAAACGGATAGTGATTTTTTTAAATAAATATTTCAAAACATTACAAATATTACTTTACGAGATATTGTATATTAAATTTTGCAGGACAACAAGTTGGGAGATATATGTTTCTCTTTGCGTTACGTACCAACCGCTGGAAAATTAACTGTTGTTATTTTGGAGGCTAAAAATCTAAAGAAAATGGATGTCGGTGGACTATCAGGTACGTATTCGGATTATTTAAAGCAGCCGACTTTTCAAATCTTCTTGGATAAAAATATTCTAACCTATTATCTACTTTCAGGTATTTTAGGGTAAAAATATATATGTGTTGTTTCTTTCTTATACATAATATGCTATTACGCTCGCTAAACAAAAATATATGCATGAATAAAATAGTTTTTATTTATATCTAATATTCATATTTAGGTTTATATGTAACTATATATATTATTTTCTATATCTACTTACATATCATATATTTTAGGTAATAGACACAGACAGTTGTACAGATATTGAATATAGTTTGATCATACACCTTATATCACAATAACTTATAAAACTAGAATATAACATCTACATATAAAATATAAAAATATAAACGTTTTATTTAAGTATATCAGCAATAAATATTTACTTATACGCACTTAGTTATATAATGCTATCAAAACCATAACCTATTATATTTTTGCATAAACTTTATAGTTAGCGAGGTCGTTATTTTGCTTGCACATACATACATTTTGTAGCTGGGCTCTATAAAATTATATATAATTATATATATAAAACATAGCTTCAACATAACACTAGCAAATCGATCTCTATTTCATTATTTAATCTTCGTTTCGAAGTAATATTCTAATTATTGGACACAAATTAATATAGCAATTCTCATTTTTTCATATCCTGCCCCTTCTGCTGCGCGGCCACAGATCCGTACGTAAAGATAGCACTCATGCAAAATGGCAAACGTCTCAAGAAGAAGAAAACGAGCATCAAGAAATGCACACTGAATCCATATTACAACGAGTCATTTACTTTTGAAGTACCATTCGAACAAATACAGGTGCGAGCCGAGATTGCGTCGAAATTCAATGTTGTGGCGCATTGTGTGGGCACATGGAGAATGAACTAAATCAATTGTCTGTATAAATACGAAAACATTTAAAAAATAACTTGCAAATATTATGTAAATATGGTGAAAATTGGTTTTGTTCCACCAAATGTGACCTAGCAATGTAAAATCGATGTTGTGTTCTAATTGTTGTGAACATTGATATACACCACTTACACCCGAACCTACCTTATAAATATTCCTAAAACACTACATCGTCTTACTTTTATGTTATCTTCTAAACTTATTCTCCACCCTATCTTTTCAAAGTATCTATTCCGTTCCCTGCTTCGCATCCTATCGTTATATTTTTTAAAGCAAATAAGTTTAGATATGATTTATCATATTGGGTGACCTTTTCTCAGAATACAATATTCCGACTGAAGGTCTTCAATTATGTGATCTATCTAAATATGTTGCTTTGATAATATAATCACCCAATATTACTCCGTATGAACAGTGGTGTTGTAATTGAATCTCCCCTCGTAACTGCATTCCAATTTGGTGACTTCAAACTGTAATTACCCTTACATATGGTTTTCAGGAATCCAGTCTCTTGTTCTTCTTGTGGATCTTTTATTTCTATTTTTCATATATATCATAATTCACCCCTACCTTTGACCTCTAAACACACACAAACGTAACACAGATATCATTTCTTATTGAACTGCAGGTAAGTAAATGTTTGTTTATGTTATTGTAACACCTGCATAATAAACATGTGTCTATTTGTCCTACCCAATTTGAATAAATACAGTATTGAGACACAAACGAGATAAGTTATCTCGCTGTTGGTAGATATATGATCCAGATAGAATAAATACTGGTGGTTTGCTGAAAAGTGTTGCAATTATTTAAACAACTTTACATTTTCAATATGACATTCATTTTTATCAAGGTAAAGCGTAAATCATTGTAGATTAGCGGAGCGCCTCATGTTGTAGATAGAATTGAATTAATGCAAATTTAACCTTTTTTAATACAAAATGCACAACAGAAGGTGAATCTAGTGGTAACGGTGGTGGACTACGACCGCATCGGTACATCGGAGCCCATTGGTAAAGTAGTACTCGGGTACAACGCGTCGGGCACCGAACTGCGTCACTGGTCAGACATGCTGGCGAGTCCGCGACGCCCTATCGCCCAATGGCACACTTTAAAAGATCCCGAAGATGGAGAGAAGAAAGATTAAGCGTGAGGAGAAGGTACAGCAGTTGCACCATTGCAATATGTTTAGCTATTAATAAAAAATCTATATATAATTAAAAGAAATACTGAAAAATACACACATAACAAAGTTGTCAATGAATATTTTAAAGTTATATTTTATTACAGAAACATCAAACAAAAGAAGACTCAAAAACGAAGAAAAAACGCCTTATTCAATATCTCATTGAAAAAAAATTCGCTTATTATAACAAATTAAAGCAATATCATAAACGACATAAGGTGTACAATAGTTTGTTTGGTAATATTGATTCCATACCAAAAAAAATAGAAATCACACTTAAATATAGCACGACAAACACTTTATGAAAATTATGAACACATTGCACGAGTCAAACTCGCGTATGTACATTTGCGTATGTAATATTCAATATGCGGAGTTCGGTGTCACATTGTGTCATATAAACAAATTGGCGCAATAAATGACACTTAACGTCGCGCTCTACTGTACTTTAATGTTGTGATCAGGCTCGAGCGGGACAGCCCCTATGAAGGTATCCAAAATAAATATTCTGCGCAGGTGTCCGTGCGTACCTCTGAAAATTCATAAAGTTTATGTCGTTCTATATATTACTTTAAATAATATATAATTAATATATAACAATTTATTTATAATGTACTTCTCACCACATATCCATTTTCGTTTCAACTAACAAAATTATTTCACGATTTTACTTTTGAAAAAAAAATATTTTGTAGTTTAGATTTCAAAACAAGCACTTATCTTAATTATATTGAACTCCAATTATTTTTATATCAAACTATGTAAATAATTTGAATCCTGTTAAATTTATTACATTCTATTTTAATACCAATTAAGTGTTATAGTCTCGGTACATTTTAAGTAATTTAATTAAAAATATCCTCTGAAGAAGGGTTTCATAATTTGATGTAGATACAGATTAATGTTATATACCTTTTATTTCATATTAATTATTATTGATCTGCCTTCTTTAGAGGAACAATTGGCCTATTGAGGTAAACTGTAACTTCAATATTTACCACATACATTGATTTACTTCATGACATTATAAAATCTCAATAGCTAGATTAAGGAACTAACCAACTATAAAGTAAGATATTCCCATAGGACATTTTTTATTGTTTGTTTTTTTTAAAATTCTCACCTATAGAAAAATCAAATAAAACTCATCACTACAATAAAAAAAAGTGCAAATGTCAACACACAAGTGTTGGTTGCAAGCAATCATTAAAGTTCGAATGATCATTATTATTGAATAGTCTTTATACATATTTACTTTAACCTAAAAAATATAAATTGACATAAGCAAAAAGATTAAACTATTTTAGTTCAGTGAACTTTTGTCATCAAGAAGCTCCTACCACTACCTACTACCTAGCTACTTACTATTTAGCTAACAAAGACTTGTTTCGTCTGTTTAAATGTTTATCTTAGAGTAGGCAAAAACTTTATATATAATGAAAAATAATTATTGTAATATACACGATAATAATAATAAAAATTATATAACACAGTATTCATAGAGTTTGTATATCTTGTTGCTATTTATGATTGCTCCATCTTTCTAAACAAAATCTTTTCTATAGAAATTATAGCCCAACTTTGTTTCTAGTAAATATTATCTATAAATTTCCTTCATATATTTAAATAAATTTGAAAAATGTGGAGTCGTCGTGTCGTGTGATATTAAAAGCCTGCTGGGTACTATTACCGGTTCGACTCCAACTCATACTTATTTATATGTGAAACAAAGTTAGTAAGTAGGATGTATTCATGTCCTCTAATTTTGGTGGGAGAATATTATTCTTCTATACCTACTTAGCTAATGCTTTACTGTTGTTGATCTCAAATGTGTATGTTATTATGTATATAATGTAATCACATGTTAAAATTCACAATTGCATATAGGAATAGTAAAAGTAATGGAGATGGGCTTCAAGTATAAAAATTGCACCAACACAAAAGAGTAGACCTGGTTTACTGGTTAATCCTGTATTTACTATACTAATAAACATAGCTATGTTAATGTATTTATAGTTTGTACTTATACAAGATAGCGACATATTCATAGTAAAAATTTCATCACTATATATATATGATAGACGAATATGCTACAATAGATCCTTAAAAACCTTTTAAACTGCAAGCTATTTGAGTTTTTCTATACTTGCTTATAATCTAAGCATCAAAATTAATGACAATATAGAAGCTATTTATATGAATAAAATATTTTTAGTGGTATCAGCAATATTAAAGGAATGTACTGTAATTGTAAAAATATTGCTATGTCTCATTTGAAGAAAAGTGTATTGGGAGATAGAATATTAATATACGAGATACAAAAAATAACAGACATTATTCTTATAACATAATATATAAAAATATTAAAAACTTAATACTTCTAAATAACTATTGTCATCAGAAGTTCTATTGTGTTTGATTATATGATATCTTTTTGTCTTGAAGCTCTTGAAGCAGGGAAATATGAAATGAATTCATACAGCCACTTTCATATGTAAAATATCATAATTTCATCAACAATTTAAATATCATATCACTTTGCGGTTAAATAAAACAAATTCCTTATAACATTGTTACAATTTATTTATAAAATAGATGTCTTTTAGTAAAATGTTATTATTTAATCTAGTCTAAAACAATAATGTATTATGTGAATCATAAAAGTATCTATAATACAAAATTACATAGATGTTTATAGTTTTATTTTACATAATAAACATTTTGTGTTGAGTTTTTAATTTATATGTTTAAAATAACTTTAAATAACTGCTTATGTGATCTGCTTGTGATGGCTTACATAGTAAGACTAAATTTGTAGAATTGAATTTAGCCCATCATTGTCTTTTTAATATTCGTTCATAAAATTGTAGTAATAAAGTTAAATTCTTTACACAGACTTTCAGTACTATATTGGAGTAAGATAAATGATCCAATCATTTAAAAATAATATATACAAATATGTCATGATAAATATTATTTAAAAAAGCTAATTAATCTTAAAACATTGCGTTTTAATTGAGGAATTATCATTTAGTTCATTTTCCATATTACTAGTTTTCATTAAAATGTTTAACATAAGTACATACCATTTATATTGATTTTAACTATCATCATAGTATCTTCGTTTCATAGCCCTGTACTTCTTCAACTTATAAAGTGCTTCAATTTCTTTGACCACAAATTGACCATGTTTTAACATTACTTCTATCTTATTAGGGTCTGTTTCATCACTATTCCTCACAAACACTTTATGTAAGCGCTTTCTAAATATGTCATAACCTTGAGGCCAATCTTTCCCCAAAAACAGCAGCTAAAATATAAAACATTATATTTTAATACCAGTTGATAAATTATCTGATTGGACAATAGAAAATAATAAAACATTATACAGTTTACTATAGAATGTTATATTTTATTATTAAATTTGGCCTATTATTATCTGTATAAAAGAAAATAAATCAAAGGTTACCGTTTTATATAAATTAAGAACAGCTTTTCTTTGAGGTTGTGACATTTTCTTTCACGATTAATAACAAAAGATCAAAGTCTAAGTTTGAAATACATAGTACGGTTTAACAAAAATATGGTAGTCTATATAATATCACTTTATTTCAGTTCATAAGATAGTTTACTGCAAATAACATTATACTCTAAAGAGTTTGTTGACAAAATCCAAATTGATTATTAAAGTCACAAATCAGATAAGTCATTATTTACTGTTTTATGTTTTTTTGACACTCGAAACTAGGTGGCACTACAACAGCTGAGCGATCTGTCATATTATAACATATTCATATAAAAATAAATAATAATATCGATTATATTTATTACTCGCTCACTTCAATAAATACAAGCAGAGTTTTTATGGAAATAGTGTGAAATTTAAATGTAATTGAGGATTATTTCACGTTATATCTAAATTTTCTTAAATAAATGTCTTATAAATCAGCCAAATTACTTGGCCGCTGTTCGTAAGCACTGGTTCCCAGCCTGTGTTCCGCAGAAGCCTAAATATGGTCCGCAAACGATTTTAATTTTATGACTGGGGATGGTGAGGCGAAGTTTCTGTTTGATTATCACAGTTAATTTTTACTATACCTACATGCATAATGGTCCCTGCTACCAAGTATGATATAAAAGTAGTNTATATATATATATATATATATATATATATATATATATATATATATATATATATATATCTTTAAATTTTCGGCTAAAAATCGGGACGTCCCGCTAAAATCGGAACATCTGACAACGCTGATATAAAAAAAAAATTTTTGTACAGACAGTAATCGACTTACGTCGTTTCAATTTACATCAATGTTTTGTCACAATTCCTGAAACATAAGAGAATTGTTTCGATTTCCGGCATAGGCGAATTCACATCATATCGCGAGGCCAACAACACGTATTGCCTGAAGAATTTGAAAATGAAGCTTAAAAAAATTACTAACAATTTTACAAGTCCATAAATAAGATCTTGCTTTAGATAATAATGTATATCTTTTGTTATAAATACATTTTTTTTTTAATTGTGTCTTTGTTGAACTTAGTACGAGAACTGTCAGTAAATCGTAAAAAAAACGAACTGCTTCAATCTAAATTTCCCGGCTAATGTGATTTTCTGTATAAAAAAGAATTGCAAACATTCTTATTTAAAAATGTATATTTTATGTTACGATTGGTTTAATTTAACGGTTTTCCACTATTTCTTAAGCCTGTAAGCAATTATTATAATTATAAGTAAAATCTGAGTCCTAATTTTATGGTGGCAACACTGGAAATGATAATTAGCGGTGGCTCGTATCATGTCACTACACTTTACATATAGTACGATCAACATGTTGTGGCCACTCCGAAATTAGGTTTTCTGTACTTATGTGCATTGTTCACCTGGGAAGAAAATATTCAAAAGTACGAAAAGTCCTAAAAGCAAATCTGTACAAAAATCTACAGCTAACTTTAGGGTGGCTACGACTTGCTTACTGTACAGTACCTTCTACAAACTCTGTATACATAATGTAAGCTAAGTGCAATCAGAATAGTTGCATTAAAATCGTTACCTTTTTGTAAAAAATTCGTCGTATTTGTAAAAATATTATTTATGAAGTATAATGCTTATTAGCAAATTGCTGCGACTTCGCCCACTTGTAGGTACTTCACAATTGTTTATTTTCTCATCATATGAATTACTTTCGTGATCTAATTATATTATAGTTTTTAAGATAATATCCACACATTGTAGGCTAAAGCTACAACCACTTCAATAAAACACTTAGGTATTTTGTAATAATATTGTCGCATGCATTTCTATATATTGAAATTACCTTTTTGTATTTATAAACCGATTTGAATAAAACCAACAAATTTTTATACGTTTTCTAAATAAGTATTTTTCTTTCCTAAGTGTGGAATAACACTTTAAAAATGTTTAAAAATATTTAAAAAATAGTTTCTCTCTTGCCAAACGATAATTCTTAGTAATTATCTTTGGGTAGCGGAAATTTGTAAAAATCTCCCTACAGAGATGCTAACAACATAAATAAGTTGTAACAAGCGTATAAAAATTTCGACGTAGCTTGGCGAGAACGCATGGCTTAGTGGTCAGAGCGCCTGGTCGGTTTCCAGGAGGCGCGGGTTCGAGTCGGGACTCGAACCCGCGCCTCCTGCGTTCAAATTTTTATACGTTTTCTAAATAAGTATATTTCTAAATAAGTAAAACCAACAAAATGTCAAGGGAAGAAGATTTAAATCAGTTGAATATGAAAAAACGCACAGACAAACAGACAAAACAACAAGCAGGTAAACATTTAAAATCCATTATTTTGGCTTCCATTACGTTAAAAGTGCCTGTATTGTACTTGATCTAATAATAGATTTTCTCATATATTTTCCACGTACGGCCAACGATGCGTTACAGTTTTATTGTATGTATAGATTTATGAATATAAAATAAACAATGAAAGATAAATAATTTAAATAATTGTTGAGTATGTGTAAACCCACCCTTAGTATGCCGTATCATAGCAACAGATCGTCCTTGTTATAAAACTAAAAGAATATCTGTTCAATATTTCATTAGTACTAAAAAAAGTAGAATTTCGTAAAATGGCTGACGAAGAACTAGCAGGAGAGAATGCTGAAGGTAAAATATACGATTTTTGAATCAGCTGCACGCAGTATCCCGCACAGCACAGCAGAGTAGGCATAAGGAAGCTAGTGCTAAGACATTCCGTTGCCCACTTTTTTCCGCCAAATTCAGTAGGCATTGCGTGTTGAGTAGCGGAGCGGAGAATATTTCATTTCTTCGAGTGGGGATCGAGCTCACAATTAGTCGTGTTTACAGTCACACAATTGTGCCCCTACGCCACGACTGGCCTGGTATACGCATATATTTTTTGAGAATTTTTTTATGTGCGACATCTTTTAATATGTGTCAAATAAATTCAAACAATTACATTAGCCTTCCGAGAAGTCCTACCAGTGGTAGATACAACTAAAAGTTTCCTTTTCATTATATATACTTACTCATAAAAAGACTTTGTTGGTGCTATATATTATTAAATAGTAATACTTAAATAGTAGTACCGACTAATGTAAAAAATACGAATAACGCATAGTCCTGCCATTGACCAACCAGTCGCGCTTTTAGGCACACTTTGTGTCCCTGCGCCACCACTGCCCTCAAAATTAAAAGTAACACGAAATATAATATTGATAATACATATAATATCAGAACAAAACGAAAAAAATAATAAAATAATAAGCTAACAAAAAAATTAATTATAATATAATATAATATTATAATAACAAACTTCACACAAGATCTAGTAGATCGAGAATGTATGTCATATATGTCAATTTAAAAACAGATTGTGTTTAAATTTAAATTAAATATATTAAAATGGTTACTGTGGCTGAATCTTCAAAGATAAACAAAAAATATATAAAAACGTATACCATTGGGAACTTTTTTAAAAGTTTTTTAAAGGACAATCATTTTGAAGAATATTGTTTTTATGTGTCTCATAAGATTGAGCCAGCGCACGCCATGTAAGCGTTCAGGAAACCCAGTTTCGGCGACCTTTGCTTAAAACAACGAAATTCCTGGGAAAACCCCAAAAAATGGAAAAAAGTGGCCTATGTTCATCCTAAGACCCTCAAGTATCTTTATATGAAATTGTATCGGCTTTTTTTTTTGAAAAAGTTTGTCGCGTTCAAGGTGAAGTTGGCTTCTTTCATTCAAATTCTGTCATTTTTATTACTTGGCTTCTACATATTTTTTGATTAGTGTAGGTTGTATGTTTTTTTTTCGTATTGACACGATAGTGGGAGGTCTTTGGCTGAATCATAGTATATTATATAATAGTACAAATAACTTTTTAACAATTGGTTTAAATTGCTATTGAGCAATTTAAAAAATATTAGCAGAATTTATTTAATTTTTTCTTGCATTTTGATAATAAGATTTCAAGCTTATATGACCAGCGGACATATCAATAAAATTTAAGAGTCTACGTAAACTATAATATATTATATAATTTTTGAATTAATTCAAACAAAATGATACTTACACCGATTTATTGTAAATATTATTTTGTTTTACTAATAAATTTACTGGAATCAATAATCTACATATATTGTTAAAATGATTTTTTTATAGAAATCGAGAAAGAAGTTATATATGAAGAAGAAGTAGAAGAAGAAGTTGAAGCAGAATCAATCCTAACAGAGTACGACCCAGACGACTTTTTTTCTGGGGCTGTAAACTCCTTGGATTCTTCAATACCACTACATTTGCTAGAATTTGAGTATCCTTTATGATTTCAATATCTAAAAAGTCAAATTATATATAGAACCAGCAGCCTCCGTCCAGCTACTCCCGCTTGAAATATACGAATGTTTATTGAGCTGAGCGAAGCGAAGCTATTACTGGTCAAAAGTGTGTTTCGTTGTAATGCTACTCCTCTTAGACCGTTAAATCTACAGCTTTGAAATTTTGCAGCGAAGTAGTTTAGTGATAATTGTAATTGTATTTTTTGAGTAAATGGTCAAAATGTGTCCAATACAGTTAAGCTGCGGAATGTTTTGAAATTCACGCGCACAGATTGAACTTTGACTAACCTAATCCAGCGCGTGCAGACAAAGCAAAAGCAGACAGAAAATTTCGCTAAATTTTCGCATCATTTTGCGCAACATAGCTTAGCTCCACCCGCCGTGCACAGCATGTGGCGGATCCTAATTTACGTGTATTTAAAAGAAAACCGATCAAACGCGAGTCGGACTCACTCATCGAGGGTTCTATACCAATTTCAGGATTGTGATTGGAAAATATCTTATAGGCATACATATATACTTATTTTGGCGGTATACACTCATTTTGGCGGTATACACTTATTTTGTATGAAATTAACTACAAATATAAGCTAGTAATGTTTTTTTTTCTATGAAATATCTATAATTTTTTTTTTGGATTTTTTCTTTATTTATATTGTAACATCTTACTTCGTCTTAAATTTCGTAACTGTAAATCTACGGGAACACTATAGGTTTTGATTACGCGGTGAATTTCATATAAAATTAAGCAAAAACGATAGCGACATAAATCTTTTGACTGAGTTATTATAAGTTTAATTTCTGTGCTCCAAGGAACTGTAAACCTGAATATCTGATATTAATTTCAGTTTGATGCCTCAACGCGTTTTTAAGTAAAATGGTATTGACAGACAGGCAGATGTACAATAAAGAGATCTTATAAGGGTTCCGTTTTTTTCCTTTTGAAGTACAGAAATTAATTATTTTAATGTGTTTATCTATACTGTTATGCTTTGAATAAATGCTAATTTAACTGTTTTGGGAATTGATTTCGTTTTACTCGCAAAGGTTAGCTTATTTAATAGAAAAATGCTTAGTTATTTCACATATGTCCAGGTAAACCGTAACTGCGTGCACACCGCAAGCGTAATTTATCCACATAAATTCCGATTCCGCAAAAATTACGGGTTAAAACATAGATTATATAATGCTTCACAAAATTTTCCTTTTATCATTGATTGCAAGCACTACATGACTGCTTGAGAATGTATCAACTTACATTGAAGAATTCAAAACTCGGTCTATTTTATAATCAAACAAGTAACAATTTACAAACAGTTGTATAAAACAACTCTATTAAGAAGTAGCAATTTTATCGGAAAATATTTTTGCTTTCTATTATTCTTTTTAAGTGTCCCTCTATCGGTTTCAGTCAAACTTACTAAATATACAGACAAAATATTTTTACTGTCTTATTATATATAGAGATTGCAGTTCATTTGGAGACTGAACCCACAACCGTCGCGTTAAAAGTCACACGACGGCCTCATTAAGTAATTTAAAAAAAATGTCGTATTTAAAGAAAAATATTTAACTCCACAGTATTTAGGTAGACAGTACGTACGCGTGCATGCCAAGCGCAGTTTTTCCCGCGTAAACTCCGATCCCGATCTTAAATCTTGAAATCTCGTTTTTTCTATCATCATACAAATTGAAAGCTAAAGATTCAGCCAATTCAGTAAAACAGTTGTATAAAATAACTGTTACAGCAATCAGCAAATTTGTCGAACTAAGTATTTTAAATTAATATAACTTTTTTATTTATGAACCGGTTGTAATAAAACAACCGTTTATATTAAAGGAAACTTGCCAGAATCCAATAGTAAAAACTGCATTGATATCGATTAAGCCGATTCTGAGATTAGGGTGAACAAATGCACAGACAAACAGACAATAAAATTAAAAATCATTATTTTGGGTTCCATTACATTAATAAAGATCCCCAATAACATTTTTTCTTATATATCTGCCATGTACAGGCACCAATCCGTTACGTTTTTACTATAAGTATAGATATAAATTAAATAAAAATAATTATAAAATATATAGATGATGAATACTGTTCTTCCTCTTCCAGCGCTTATGATAGTGCTGAAACCAGGTTACCAGCTGTTTCGCAATATCGTACTATGCAAGGTGGTGGAGGTGTTTGTATCTACCTCCCCAACAACATCCCGGCCAGTATCATCAAATCCTCTCTTAATGAATCTATAAGAGCTCACTTGAATATCTTATTTAGAAAAAGTGTTACATCATATACTGTATATAAAACAATGATCTATAAAAATTATTCTTGAATATCTTTTACCAAATTATGAACACGTAATTTGTGTGATAATTTATATACATGTGTCTTAAAAACTGATGCTAGACGATGAGACAAAAACTCTAAATGAGTCGTATAACCTATACATCTCTCAAGATCCTATTGTATCCATTACTAATCTTACTGTAGGCCTTCTCTTATTGATCGCACATGGTTCTGGTCCTAACCTCGTTGTTCCCCGTGAACTAATGACTGCTCGATTTTTTTAATGATGTTTTTTTTATATCAACTATACACTCTTAAGTTAGAGACAAAATATTAGTTCAGCGTAACTTTGAACTTATGTACCTGGAACGCTTAATGGAGAGTGTAAGAAAAGTCAAGTTTCAGAATCATCTTTTTCTAAGATGATGATGATTTTTGTAGGTGTGACTGCAGCTATGTTTCGACACAAAAATACCCCAGGTGAAACTTTTTTTATACAGGATGGAAGCGTCAGCGCTCCTACTCAGATACCTTTACCGCAACAGTTTAGACGTAGGATTTTTTTTTCGTTTCATGATGTTTATCCATACCTGCATTTCGTGTGACGCAGTTACGCATAGATACCAATAACGTAAACACATTATACTACAAAAATAGTACTAAAGGTTAAACAACTTTTCCGCCAATACCTACGACTCGATTTTGGAATGAGGCGTATGCGGCGGTTTCCTTTTGATAGGCTTATGTCTGCGTGCGTCGTTCTTGATGAATGACGTTTTATTTTAAAACGATAATTTTATTATTTTTTTTTGTTTGAAAAAAACACTTTTTC
Source organism: Heliconius hermathena (assembly GCA_013403705.1). Classification (NCBI taxonomy): domain Eukaryota; kingdom Metazoa; phylum Arthropoda; class Insecta; order Lepidoptera; family Nymphalidae; genus Heliconius; species Heliconius hermathena. Next base: position 53,029 of record JAAIXJ010000618.1, on the reverse strand, counting down.
ACTTTTGAGAAAAAAATATATTTTTTTATTGTATTAGGATTTTATAGAGTAGTTACAACTGTGGTTTCATTTAAAGTTATATACACTAACATCGCTTAATATATGAAAACTTCCCGAGGTGAGGTGTACACTATGGAAAACCATAGAATAAACCGGATTGCACGCGATCCTAGCACCTACTTACATGACGTATCTCATACTATTAAATAGGATTAGATTAGGCACATCTTTAAAATCCTATACGCAAAGACATTCTTATGGCTACAATTGTCAAAAATACTTCAACCTATGTGCATGCGACGATGCTGTGGTATGTTGGGCAGCTGGCAGCATTATCGCGTTTATGGATGTTAACACCAAGCAAATATGGTTTCGTAGATCAACTACGGGCGGATCAGTGGGTGCTGTTACGGTAATTATATTGGCGTTATATACACTAAAAGAATTCTTATAAATCAGTGCTCTTTAGAAATTCACTCTCATCTATTTATTTGCCATTTATTTTACTTCGTTATTTCAGTCACATAGAAAAGATCCAAACTATCGTATAGTTATAGCAGAAGGTAGAGAAGGATCACGTGATCCTATAATACTCCTCTACACATGGCCTCAAATGGAAATAGATGCCGTTCTCCGCGATGGGACAACTAACGCTTATTCAGTTCTAGATTTTAGGTAATATTGTGTGTTGTATGTATTCTATATCACGCTTTCGGTACAGACCTGCTAAACCAATACATTAACATTATCCGGTTATATCTATATATATAACCGACAATTTCGCTTGTATAGCATAAGTAACAAATTAACTAAAATTGGGCTTTAAAACGAATTAATAACTTTATTTATTTGATACAGTCCAGATGGAGAACTTTTAGCGTCGGTAGGAAAGGAGCCCGATTACAATTTAACTATTTGGAATTGGAAACGGCATAAAATTTTGTTACGCACGAGTGCGTTTTCATTCGATGTTAATACTGTTATGTTTTCTCCTTATTGTCCAGGACAACTAACTACAGCCGGTGAGCTTAATACTTTAATATACGCACTACATAAATATCCCTACATAATTAATTAAAATAACACTCTATTTTGAAAATTTTGCTTTCCAAAATTTATTTCTCGAATTCCAAAATCATATTTATAAGTAGGTACAAAACCCAGGAAGGCTTGAATTTTATTTAAGCTTGATTCAAAATATGTTTGTACTAAAATTAATATACAGGTGCCGCACATATAAAATGTTGGAAAATGGCAAACACGTTCACTGGATTGAAATTGAAGGGAGAATTAGGCAGATTTGGAAAAACCGAAATTTGTGATGTGCTCGGAGTATATCCTATGCCCGATGAAAAGGTAAATATTTACGAGTACACATTGCTTTTAAGTTCACATTGCTTTTAACTTTTATTTATTGTCAATTGTATTAGTTTAAATTTTTTTTCTACCTAAAGAATAAAAAAAAACAAATTATATAGTCTATTATATTTTTTTCCACTCTATTTCAAAAGAAAGTAATGGTAAAGATGTTTAGGGACATGGCATAACACATCACAATGTCTACCATTTATATGCTTAATTTAAATGGTTTTAGGTGCTATCCGGGTGTGATTGGGGCAATGTTCTGGTTTGGGAAGCAGGTCTTGTCAAATTAGAAGTAACGCAACGCGGAAGAAAAACTTGCCACAAAGCACCTATAGTATGTATTCATTTATAAAATAACGAAATTAAATATTAAATATTACATTCTCACGATTTGTAATCTAACCAACAACCGTCGCGTTTACACTGTAACTGTACATGACTGTAAAGCGTGCGTTGTCCGTTGCAAAAGAGTGCCACGACAAAATTTTTAGAAATTCATTAGCCAAGAAGAATATTTTAAACATTTTTAAAGTATTAATCCACACTTAGGAAAGAAAAATACTTATTTAGAAAACGTATAAAAATTTGAACGTAGCGGGACTCGAACCCGCACCTCCTGGGAACCGACCAGGCGCTTTGACTACTAAGTTTCCAGGAGGAGCGGAATAATAATAAAGTAGTATTTTTCATTCCAGTAAGGCCACATTTATAGTAACTATAACGCATAGTACCTACTCACATGTTACAGATACAATTCATGTTAAGTTCAGCTTGCGATGAAGTTACTACTATAAGTCGTGACGGCTACATACGCGCCTGGTACTGGGACACTGTAGAACAAGCGGATCCACCTGAAGAGGATCCGTTTGTTGAATTGAATCCTGTAGCCGAAACTTATGTAAGTCAACGTATTATAATAGCTTTTACAATCCCTAAAATGATCACAAAACATTTAATGATACAATAAATAACAAAAAGCCGGCAAAGTGTGAGTTGTACACGAGCACGACTCATACCATGAAGTTCTACTTTACGTTATACGAGTACTTTGTTTTTAAAACGTAATTATAAAAATATTGTTATCTACAAATATTGTTTTTTCACTATTTTAATTTTTCTATTTGACTGCCTAGTCAGTGATTTGGAAGAAAATAATATTTATATTGTTTGCGTAATTACTTCTTCTTACTTATTAAAATTTTCACCATTTTGATTGAAGATTATGCATATTACTACTATAAGTACTAATATGTGTATAAGCTGCTCAGAGCAGTATCGTTTTTACAGACATTGGGATAAGAAATATATTTTGAACTAAATTTACTGTACCCTTTTAAAAATCTCACTTTCGATGCAAAATATATATCAAAATTTCTACTACAGGTACCAGAATGTCAAATTATGTGCTTGAAACATCAAAAGGACATGTATTGGTATGCACAAGTAAGTAAAAGATCTAGCAATCTTTATTTATGCTTTTGTCTTCACACGAGACACCCGCATAGCATGGTGAATAGACGGTTGTTAAACTGTTGTTTAGACATTCCGTTCCTCACTTTCCGCCAAATTTTCAAGACATTGCGTGAGAAGTAGGGCAGCTAAACGCCACACTTGTTCTTGTTACCAGCGCGAAGGAATGAAAATAATGTATTCCTCAGAAAATAAAACGAAGCCACAAGCGTCGGGTTTTTGCCGCTGCGCCACCACAGCCTCAATTTATTGACCTTATTATAAGCAATGAAAACGTTATATAATTAGTCTAATAATAACAAACGGGTGGGGAACGGAGTGTCTTAACACTAGGTTCCCTCTGCCTAACCTGCTGTGTATGGGATATACCGTGAAGCTGATATATTTATTTATTTGAAAAAAAATAACAAACATTTAGGTCTTTTTTTACTTACTTGATTTTTCAGGATGGAAACGGCGGCATTTGGACTGTAGAATTAGAAATAGATAAATTGGAATGTAATCATCGTAAAGTGATGACTTCCCATGCCAGTGGAGTGGTGTCCATGGTTGCACTTCGCACATATCCAATATTGATAACAGCCGGTCAAGATGGGGTTCTTCTAGCGTATAACACCAGAACTCACAATTTAGTAGCGAAATACCAATTTCAAACCGCTATTACTTGTATGTTGTACCCACCTATCGATGTAAGTCCCACGTTCAACTTACAAAAGTATTATAAGTTCAGGTATTTTTTTTGCATGATCTTAGTATGATAGATACTTTAAATCTTTACAAATTAAAATTGAGTGAGGCCTGGTTGGATTATAAAAAAAAGATTTTTTTATTTTTTGGCTTTTAAGGGTCAAAATTATGAGAGATGCCAAAATATTTTTACCAATTCTACTGGTATTGATTATAGAAGTTAAAGAATAAAACAATAGTCAGTATATCTATGTTAATTAACAAAATCAATAAAAAATATAATCTCACATCAAAAACAGGTTGACGTTACGTCTTGTATAATATTAGTTGGATTTTCCGATGGTATTATGAGAACTTTACTGGTCCATCCAGAAAGACTCCAAAGCAGAACCTCTTTGGTAGAAGTTCGTGTCGATTCTGATCTCACCATACACAGTGAAGATTCCGCTAATGCTGATGTTATTGATTTAGTATCGGTAAGTAATCATTATACTTTTAGAATTATCGTTTGGGAAACAACTGAATTTTATTTTTGGCCTTTTCTCATATTTCGCTATAAATATAAATTAATTTTAAGCAAGTGTTTTAAATATTTTTATAGTATAATATAATTATTATTATGCATACCGTTAATATTCAAAATAGTATCATTGTTTTGGTCTAGTAAGGCAGTGTTAGACAAATTTCCCTAGACTTAATGTCTCTGAATTAGACGATATTGGAGAGCGTAGTTTATTACTTCTACAATCTCTACAGTTAGCTTAACGCTAAAAACATTAGAGAAAAGAACAAGAAATATATAATAATTTCTATTAAATATAAAATATATTAAGGCTCTTGATCAACTTTTCTAAAACATATTATACTTTTACAGTTTAATATCTTCCCATAAGGAAATTGAAAGGGCCTGCTTGTACGATATCATACGTATATACTTTAAATATATTTCTAAATAACTTTAATTTACATTATACAAAAAAAATACTTATTACTTTTTCATTATATAATACATAAAACTTTACAGTTTTTAAAACCTCATTCGAGATCATTAACCCAAATAACAATAAATGAGCAACGAACACTACTAGTTACCTGTGGAGAAGACTGTACAATTTTTATGTACCATTTAGAATTGGGAACACCTTTCAAATTGGATCCTTTGTGTTTTATACAAACTCCTAACAATGTGGCTTTTATGACTTGGAAACCCGACGAGGTGAGAATATTACAATTTTCTGTACTTATCTTTAAAAAATCTTTTAACATTGTTATTGTATTGCAAATAATAGGATTGTGACTGTAAGTTGAGCAAGCATCAGCTTTTGATATTTTTCCATTTGTGCGAATACTGTGACGTTCATAACCTTTACTAAGATTTAAATAAAATATTATATGAAAGAATTGAAAAAAAGAAGAACCTCTGGAATCTAAATAGGTATAGGCTAATAGGCACACTCTCCCAAAATCCAAAGATAACATAGCATTCATATTATAAAAAAATATTTTTTGATTTATATATCCATTTGTTACGAACCTGTAGCTGTATTATATTTAAGGAACGAGTTCTGCTTCTTTGTGGACAACTGGGAATTATCATTGAAACAGTGCTACCCAATGTATCTGTCAAAAATTATTCTGATATCACTACATTTAAGCAAGAGTTTAAATCTTATAAGGAAATTCTTGTGAAGAAGTATTTGTAAGTAATATTTTTCGTGCAATTATTTTAGCATCACAATTTAACGTCATGTAAAGTATTTAAAAAATAGTATTTTGCGAATAGCATGATAGGCTCCCATTAGCCTGGGAACTTAGCGTTAAGACACTCCATTCCCATTAAGAAACTACCGTTCCCAATATTCTGAGGAATTACCGGGGCATTGCGTGTTGAGTGGCGAAAATCAATGTCACATTTTGTTTGTTTATCAGAACGAGGATATGAAAATATCAAATATTTCATTCCCCCGAGTGGGAATCGAACCCACAACCGTCTTATTTACAGTCGAACGCTTGTGTCCCTGCTCCATGATGGCCTCGTTAATTGTATATACGTCAGGCTATCGTGGCGAAGTAGAAGTGAAGTTAAAAAAATTGCATAACTCATGCGTACAATGTACCTAAATATTAAAATACTGCATAGAATTAGTACTTCTAATATTTGTTCAGTGACAAAGATACAGTTATGAACACTAATTGGCATGAAAAGAGGCCAATCGTGGCGCAGGGGCACAAAGTGTGATTGTAAAATCGACTGGTTGTGGGTTTGATCCCCACTCGAGGAAATGAAATATTTATTTACGTTTATATTTTCATTTCTTCGCTCTGGTTTCGCAGCAAAGCGTGCCGTTGTGTTCCGCCACTCAACACGCAATGCCTCCATAACTCGGCGGAAAGTGGGGAACGGAGTATCTTAACACTAGGTTCCCTCTGCCTACCTTGCCGTGTGCGGGATACAACGTGAAGCTGATTTGATTAGATTTTAAATAAGTACTTATCTGTCACAATTATTTTATGCAGCATGCAGAATAGACCATTTCCTACCGAGGAAGATTTAGCTAGCATTGACGAAGAAGCTTTAAAAAAAGCAGCAGAAGAAAGCGAAAAAGAAAAAGAAGAAGAAGAGGAAGAGTGGGTTGGCGAAATACAACTGAGTACTATCATTTGTTTATTAAAAAACCAGTAGAAATCCATTCTGTTTCTTATTTTATGGCGTGCCAGTAGAGCACAGTTTACCAGTAGAAATCTTTAAATATAGTTTTTTAAGTGTAAAGTGAGATCATATTGTTTAACAAAGTGTCAAGACTTTATTTTTTTAGAGTTAAAACGTACTAGGTTTTCTCTGATTATCCCCGAAAAAATCGTCAAGGTCAAAAAAAATAAGACCTTTCGCGATTTTTACACATTTTAAATGAAACTCTGTATCTGGATTAATGCTTGTACTACATTTTTATTATTGTATTTTTTTGGTAACCCGATGATTTGTAAATTTTACAGTAGTTTGTGTTTGCGAAACTTCGAATTTCTAATAATGTACTATACTAAATATATGCGATTCACCCGATCAAAATGATGTATAAAGAATAATTGAATAACATTAATATTGATCTCCATTGGCTTCATTTTTAGTTGAAAGTGAGGATGTCGCAGGGACAACTATAACATGGGCTCAGTACTGCGATGAAGGTATATGGGTGGTGCAACAAGGTACAGGGGCTCTTATACTAGTCAAACCTGGACATAATAAAGTGTTGAAATACGCACCAATTCCCGGAGCCTGGTGTGACGATATAACTGCATTGAGATTTGTGTAAGTTAATGTATTTTGTGAATATACAAACTTATATTTTGCTCTAGGATTTCGGTGTTTGTACAGTACCAAAAATTTATCATTCTGTGTAGTTGTTATTTATTCAGTTATTTTTAAACACTAAACGAGTAACGAGAAACTACATAAACGAGTAAGCTGAGCTTTGCATTTGTGTGAGCGTACTATTCATGTTTGTGTATATATATTTAGAAATGTAGTTGTTTTATTGATGATAATTTTACATTTTATCTACTTTTAACAAATACACAAATATTCAAAATATGCATTTGTGTACAAATGCAAGGCTCAGCTTATCCGTCTCGTATTCTATCTATCCAAAGGTATTATTCTAATAAATTTAATAAGACAATAAATATTAATGAAATTATTATTGAGTAATTAATTAATTAACTTCAAATATACAAGTTCTTACTTTTTATGACTCAGAATGGAATCAGAAGTAAAATGTATAATATAATGTATTATAGTTTATATATTTAATTAGTAAGTTGACGAAAGCAACAAAAGTAATGTAAACTTTAAGGATTAATAGGAGGTCCTTGAAACTACTAATGGAAATCCGTGCGAACTAAACTAAGCTTACTTAGGTAGTAAGCTTAGTTTAGTTTAGAAATTAAGGTGAACCCAGTGGCACACCACTACAAATCTTTGTATTCCGTATACTTGAGACACAGTAGACTTAGTCTTCTAGCTTAAACCGTGTCCAATCAGCCATTTTGAAGGTAAAATTCCCAATTTCTATTTTAATAGTTGTGAGGGTCGTTATCTGATTATTGGAACCAATTGTGGTTACATTCGTATGGTCCGTATGCCCAATGAAGAGGAAGACACATCGGAACATCACTATATGACTTGGAAGCTAGCACAACAAAAACTTCTTAAAAAATTAAAAGGAAGGCGCTTAGCGAAAGAGGAGGTTCGTCACATTAATTATTAATCATTTTAATACAATACATTTCTGTTCATTTTTTAAAGCGATCCTTAGATTTATAGGTTAATTAATATATTAAAAATGTGATTGTTACGCGACAGTTGAGAAGCTGGCTTTGAAGCTGAAAAAGAAAATTATGAAGTAATTAGTCTTTTATGAGGCCAGTCATGGCGCAGGGGCACAAAGTCCGACTGTAAAATTGATTGGTTGTTACTTCGATTCCTACTCGGAGAAATGAAATATTTCACTTGTTTGCCTCCAAAATTTAGCGGAAAGTAGGGGACGGAGTGTCTTAACACTAGGTTCACTAATCTGTTGTGTGCGGGATACAGCGATTACAGCGATTTTAAGCTGATTTAATTTAATTTTTTTCAGTGTTTTATATATAACAAAATAATACGTTAGTTGTTGGTAACGTTTGTAGATATTTTATTATATTTCATGATATCAATATATGAGATGTGTTCTCGTGAATTATATATTTCAAACGTTGGCATCAAATAAAACCTTTTTATTTAATGTCATTTTAAATTGAATTATATCTTTATATATCATGATATTTGTAGACTCAACCAACGCCACGTATTGATCTACTTGACAACTATTACCTTCCAATGCACGACTATTACACAGGCGCTGTTACGTGTATGGAATTTAGTTCAGATGGAAAGTATGTATCTGTAATTTTTTTTTTCCGATTATGAAATTTTACATATTAATAATATTTTTTTATTCTTTTTTTCAGGTTTTTATTTACTAGTGGAGCAGATGGTAATATATTCTCTTATGTGATCAATTTTACAGAGCCATTATTACCATCACCCGTTCTACCACCAAGTGAAGAAGTTCCTGTGAGTAAAACGTTCATTGTGTATCAATTCTATCCCATGGATGAAAACGCTATGCTGCTCTGATGTGCGTCAGTTGGTCTTGTAAATAAAAACATAAACAAAAGTTACATTAATCAGTTGATATTTTGTTTACAAGACCGTGTGATGGCATCATCATATCATGGCGTGTTTATTTTGCATATTTAAAAATAAAGATTTTCTTAGCTTCACCCTATAGCAGCAGGGTAGGAACCTAGTGTTAAGACTGTAAGTTTTCCACTAGCCGCCGAAAACCAGATTGAAGAAAATGAAAATATTAAATATGTCATTCCCTCGAGTGGGAATCGAACCTACAACCTGTCGCGTTTACAGTCGCAAGCTTGTACCCTTGCCTGACTTGGACTACTGCTTGTATATTTTTACTTTTTTTTCGTATAGTGCTTACTCTGTTTACACAATTAAGTATTATAAAGAATTATAAATAATTTTTAATTTTTTCAGAAGGTGGAAAAGATGAAGGAACCAAGTACTCTCGATGGAGAAATAATGTCTCATGAAGAGCTTAAGCAAAAAGAAGAGTACGATAAAATGATATCAATCGCCAATGCCCACAAGAAACGTGTTCGCGATCAGCTCGCAGAACTTACGGCAGAATATAGTAAATTGATAAAGGCGTGAGTAATTTCAGTTTTATGTGCATAATTTTTTTTGATAAAACATTAATTAATTAAATATATTTATTGTCTAATAAATAAATTTAGCAATCGGGCACTTCCGTATTCGCAACAAATTGATGTGACTTTGGATCCTCGCCCTCTCGTCGTCCAAGAACAGGAACTCGATGTAGCTAAAGCTCTTACTCGGCGTAAATTAGCCCATCAATTGGAAGCATCAGATCTAGCTTTACATAAAATGTATTCCAGAAACATTATACAACTGGACGTGTTCCCATTTACACTCAAAGCGATAAGGCAAGGCATAGTATTTAATATAGAGTATAGAAAAACGTCCTGGTCCAATTCTAAGCTATTCTATTTTTTTAGCTTCACTTTATATCCCTTAAAGTGTAGGCTGAGGGAACCTAGGAAGCTAGTGTTAAGACTCTGTTCCCATTAAGACACTTCTGTTCTCCAAATTTCCGTTCGCCGAATTCTGAAGGCATTGCGTGTTGAGGGGCGGAAATTGATGCCGCGCTTTGCGTCATTACCAGAGCGAAGAAATGAAAATATTAAATATTTCTTTTCGTCTAGTGGGAATCGATATGCCGCGTTTACACGCTTGTGCCCATGCACATGACGCCATCGCCTGTGCTTTTTTTACAATATAGGCATAAATGTAAGGTAAATCTATTAAGTGGTTTACTTTATTAAAAAGAACCGATTTTAAATGATATATTATTTTTGACCAAATCTCATCTGATTTCAGTTGTTGTAAGTGGATAAATAGTCTTATTAAGATAATCATTACTTAGACATTCTACTTAAATATTAAATGTAATTTTGTTATTTTCTATTAGGGATCCAGAAGTTATGATAAGGCCTTTACGACAGAAAAATCTTTCTCAGGCATTTTATATACAGTTGGAAGAAGTTCATGAAAAAATGGCTGAGGCTGCTCTACGGGGAAGGTAAAAATTGTCTATGGCTACAGGATAGATCTCATTTATTGACTAAAAATTAATTTTAATCGTATTTCTTTTACATGCTGACATTAGGAATTTAGATTTATTTAAATTAATTGAAAAAGAAAACAGGTAAGTGGTTTCAACGCATTTCACATAGGTACCGCACTGATACAAACTCGGCGGAAAGTGGAGAACGAAGTGTCTTAACACTAGATTCCCTCTGCCTGCGTGAAGCTGATTTTCTGAAGCTTGTTGGCTGGCATTACAAGAATGTATTCACTCGAAAAATTACTTTTTTCAGAAAAATTTAAAAACTGAATATTTGCTAACACTGAAATAAAATAGAATTTTAATATTGTTTCAAGTTCATCAATGGAAGTCAGTCTTTTTTCTTATGATGATAAATAGCTTACCAATGGGCAGAAATTTAGTATTAAGACACTTCATTTTACACTTTTGCCTATGTACATTTATGTAATAAATACATGTGTGCCACGACTGGTCTTTATGAGTGGCTAAAATGAGATTTTAATTGTAATGTTTATAGGCGAGCAGAATCAACAACACAAAGAGTAACTACGAAAAAAATGTCATTTGGGCCACCTAAAGTGGCATCGTTTCTTCTGGGCCTCCCGCCAAATCCTTCGCACCCTTTAAAAAAAGCGCTTCGAAATTATTATCAGAGAATGAATCGCCATCACTTACAGTTTTTAGAGGTAAAATATGTGTTTCTTTCTGAATTTTATTAACGTTAATACTTAACTCTTTAAAAAAAACTAGAGATTTAAAAAAGCTATACTTCGTTTTATTCAATCTCTGTAATTTTACAATAATATTTTTTTAATTTAACTTGGTGCGTTTAATAAGGTATGTTAATACCTATATAAATTTCAGTACTGTTTTTTTAACAACTGTGTATTTTTCTCTTTCTTTATTTTTGATGGACGTTGATTTTTTCATTAAATAATATTAAACATTATAATATTGAAGTACTTGCATTATGAAAAGCAAGACCCTCATTGTCTTACTTCATTTACTCAGCTTCACGCTATATCTCAGATAAAGCAGAGTAGGCCGAGAATGCCTAGTGTCACTGTTAAGACACTCCGTTCCAAAATTTCTCAAACTCAACGCTGTGTTTTGATTTGTTCTAGAGAAGAAATGAAAATAATTAATTCCCCCAAGTGAGAATCGAACCCACAACTATTGCATTTACAGTTGTGATGCCCCACTGGGTCAGAATGGTCTTTAATATTTTACATTTTTTAATTTATGTCTCAGGACCTTGAATAAGTTTTTAAAAAAAAATAATTTAAAATATAATGCTTACAATGACATTACTCAAAGTATTGTCCATCATTAGAGACCACTTTCTCCCATCTCTCTGGTAGCAATTGAATCCCCCGTCGGAAAAACAACTCATCTTTCGAGGCAATCAGGAATAAAGCCGTTTTTCGGCATCTTCAAAAGAATGAAAGCGCTGCTCGGTTAAACCGTGCGCTATCGACCGAAACAAGTGGTAATCGAAGGGAACTATGTCCGGTGAATACAGCGGGTGGGGTAGAACTTCCCATTGAAGTGTTTCGCGATAAGTTTTGACTGGTTTTGCCACATGTGGCCGAGCATTATCATGTAATAAAATCACTTTGTCGATAGCGAGCTCCCGTGATAGTTTCGTTAGGTTTAAGCAGCTCATAATAAATTACGCCCTGCTGATCCCACCCAATGCAGAGAAGAAGCTTAGAACCATGGATATTTGGTTTTGGCGACGATGTTGATGCGTGACCCGGCATGCCCCACGATTTTTTTCGCTTTGGATTGTCGTAGTGAATCCACTTTTCATCCCCAGTGACGATACGGTGCAGAAAACCTTTTCTCTTTTGCCGTTGAAGCAACAATTCACACATGAGAAAACGTCGTTCTACGTCTCTCGGCTTCAACTCATACGGCACCCAATGCCCTTGCTTTTGGATCATTCCTAACGCTTTTAAACGTTTTGAAACTGTTGACGCATCTACTTGTAACGTTTTCCCGAGCTCTACTAACGTCTGACATGGATCTTCTTCAAGCAATGCCTCCAATTCTGTCTTCAAATTTTGTCGGTGCTCCAGAACGCTCTTTGTCTTCAAGGTCAAAATCATTACTTTTGAAGCGCCTAAACCAGTCTCTGCACGTTGTATTCGACAAAGCATTGTCTCAACGAGAATTCTGTGTGCTTCTGCTGCAGATTTTTTCTGAATAAAGCAGTGCAATAAAATTCCCCGCAAAAACACTTTATTTGGCACAAAAGTACACATTTTCACAAAGGGAAAATAAATATGTAGTTGACACTGTAGTAAACACTATTCTACTATAATTTGAGGTTACATATAGTACTACTTTGGTGACATTACCGTACGAAATTCCATGCACAGAGTGCCGCAACGAGAACTTATTCAAGGTCCTAATAAATTTATAATATATAATGCAATTTATAATATAGTTTATAGTCAAATATAAAGAAACTTGAGGCCCCCGTCCGTGCAGCGACACATTCCCATTCGGGGGAATTAATCTGTCCCATTTCCGCACTCTGGTAACAAGACAAAGCGCGGTATCAATTTCTCGAAAATCTCACTCTCCCTCACCTTCTGCAATGTCTCAAAATTGGGTGGTGCGTAGAATTTAAGGTATTAACACTAGGTTCCCTAGGCCTACCCCACTAGATGCGAGACACAGCGTGAAACTGAAAAAATATATGACATAAATGTTGATCAGTTTCAAGAGCACCTGTCTCGAAAGCCAGACGCACACGCTTTGCCTCCTGGAGCTTCTGAAGCGCTAAAAGAGGCCGAAGCAACTATTGGCAATAGAGTGCTAAAGACACAAGCAGATTACGTGGCGCCACAAGGACATAACACACAATTGCGTGTTTGTCTTGCGAGGAAAGAGGTTTATTTTTTTTGTGTTAATTCTTAAATTATAAAGTCTAAAATTTTGGATATATATAACCGAAATTAACATAACTTTTTATAAAAAAATATTATGAGTATATTATTTTTTTTATTTTGTTTTAAAAATCCAAATAGTTACACCATTGCCTGCGGTTTTGCAAATGGAAACGACAAAAAATTATTTATATGTCTTATTCTACGATACAAAAACATTTTTTCTATGAGAAACTGTTTTTGATATTATTGCATTCAAGCAAACAAATTCTCCAGCTTTAGAATATAGAAGTACATAAATTATAAAAAAAATAAAAAAAAAATTGTTATGTATTAACGATTTTTAAAAATGCAAACAAATCTTGACAGATTTATGACCACAAACGGGAATTCAATGAGAAAGTGTTAAAACTGAGAGAACAAAAATTATGGTTGGTCACCAAAATGCAAGACATCGGTCGACGTCTGAGTGAAATACGAAATGAAATACCGCACAAATTAGCGAAGCAACCACCCCCTGTGCCACAAATTGATGATGATTTGGAGTTTCCTGAAAAAAATCTCGAGGTTTGATATTTTACTATAAGAGAATAAGTAAAAGTAAGGATATACAGCTATACAATATACATACTGAATTTATAGTTTGTCTTTAAATAATTTTAATTAAAAATACTAAAATCCATATAATATAAAATATATTGGTAGCATTTCATATCAACATGTGTGTCTACATGTTTTATCCTTGTAGGTTAAGCCTAAAATCGTTGCACCGCCAAGCCATAGAACTACGGCTACAAAAAGAACCTTAGAAAAAAGAAAATCTATGTTATACCCACAACAACGAGTCCGACAACCAAGAGTGGCCCGATTTATTCCATTGACAGGCATGTAAAATTATATTTACAAAATTTGAAACTACTTAAAAACTAAAAACTTATTACTGTATAGGTAATACAGTAATAAGCGACAATAAAAGTATTACTTCTATTTTTGTTGAGTCTTGATACAATCTTAATAAATCATGATATAAAATATACAATGTTTATTCAATCGAAAAGTGCTGCTAAAATATATTTAAATTTGACATTAAATTTCGCGCGAATTTATTTCAAACGCTGACCGCCATGTTGGCCCTGATGTGACGTCAGGTGGTCTTGTAAACAAATGCACTGATATTGGTAATAAGCCTACTTACTCAATTGTCCTTTTGAAGTTTTTTTTTCACATAGAGTGAAATAGCCAAGTAAGTAAATTAAAGTTATTATCGTATGCTTGCACTGATAGCTTATCCCGACTTATTCTGGAAATCCTGCCTCATGCCTTATGCGGTACTAAATTTATTTGTATTATAGATATTCATATCGGTCATAAATAACACATTTCATATTTAATACTTAATTTAACATATTTTTTTAGTCTACTTGCTTTGTTAAGATTATCAGGCAAACAAATTCATAAAACAAAATTAGTTCAAAATTAGACTTTGAAAAGTATTATAAATATATAAATCATTTAATAACTTTTAAAATAATAGGTAAAACTCTGTATCAATCTTTGGTTCTTGGAATGCTCTAAAAATCTCCTTACAAAGATGCTAACAATGTAAATAATAAGCGCCTTTGGCTGTCAGTGCGCTTGAACAGTTTCTAAGGGGTGCTAAGTCGACCTGCTACGTTCAATTTTTATACGCTTTCTATGATAAATTTGGATTTTTTTGTAGAATCACGGCCACTCGCTGCTTCCTGGGAATTATTAAAACCGAAGCCAGATCAAGAATCTACTACTATTGAAATAGAAATCCGTGAAAGGAGGATGGAAAGGTTAAGATATTATTAAGTATTATACATATAAAAAACCTACAGAGTTAATGTCAGATAACAGGCTATCCCAGGCAGTTACACGCAGTACCGAATAGGGAAAAATGATATCGTAATTGTAGGCTTGTAAATTTCTTGGGAAACGTAAATGAGTATTGAAAGAAATTTGAGAAACATATTTTATATAATTTAAAATGAATTTTTACACATTTCTTATCCCACGGGACAATGTTGGCTGATGTTAAAGATTATTATAGCGACAAAAGGGCAGGCATCTACATGAACATATTTGCTTAAATTGTATGCAATGGAAATCGGATTATAATTTTTAGAGCACACTATAGTCCACACAAACGAATTTGTGGGCGACGAACAGTACAAGGGAAAAAGTCAAAATATAAAAAATAAAGGCAATCTCTTGGGTTATATCTAAATATTATATTATTTTTATTTATATAATTTATTATACTTTTAACAATAATTATATGTTTTTTACAATAATTTTATCGACAGACACTTATACGAGCAAGACATGTTACTAGCTGAAGCAGATGTCTTGGTTCAACAGTTTGATGCTAGACTCCAACAATTGCAACGTGAGCGAGTCCGGGTGCAGGTGCGATATAACACGTCGTCGTTCGTTCCCCAATTTCTGCAAAATTTCGAGACATTATGTGTTGAGTGGCGCAACTAAACCTCGCGCTTTGCACTTTGAGAGGGGGAAAATGAAATAATAGATTTCCCCGAGTTGTAATCAAAACCACAACCGTAGTGTTAACAGACGCTGTGCCTCTGAGCCACGAAGGAATCGAAAAAAGTCGAATATTCAATTTTCATGTTTAGTAGAAAAGTATTTAGAAAGCTTGCTTAAAAAATAAATTCTACGCATATAGCTCTAAGGATGGTATTTATGTATATAGAGTAATAGTAGTTCCTATAAGTCGTATATAAACACTACGACATGAATTCAATTTCGTAACGTTATATATTTGATAATCCAAGAAGTAGGTACATATATAATATTACGGGACGTTATCTTTTTATAAATAAAAAAAATATATTTTTTTAGTCAAACCTAATATTCGAGGAGGCCGGTCGTGGCGCAGCGGCACGAGGTGTGACTGCAAAACCGACTGGTTGTGGGTTCGATCCCCACTCGAGGAGATGAAATATTTACTTAAATTTATATTTCCATTTCTTCGCTCTGGTGTCGAGGTTAAGCGCGGCGTTGAGTTCTGCCACTCAACACGCAATGCCTCCAGAATTCGGCAGAAAGTGGGGAACGGAGTGTCTTAACACTAGGTTCCCTCTGCCTACCCTGCTGTGTGCGGGATACAGCGTGAAGCTAATTTAATTTTTTAATATTTGAACTTGTTTTTTTTTTTAGTTAGCAGCGTCAACTTACTAAATAAAACAGTCATGTCTCAGAGAGATATGTTATGTTAGATTTTTTATGTCTTATTAAAACCTCTTTGTATGTTAATATAAAAATTCTAATTTTTACTAAAAAACGTCATCTTCTTGAGCCTTGAATCTAATTATTTTATTGATGTATTAATGTAACATTGCCAATTTTAATTGGGATATAAATCTAATAGAAAAAATAATTCGTACGATAAAAAATATATTATATTAATGACTTATATACACGATATTATTACTTATGAATAGGAAAAGAATCAATTACTGGAGCTACACTTGTATCAATTGCATCGAGAAATGACTGTGTTGAACCGTTTCGAGGCACACGAGGACAGACTGGCCGAGAGAGTGTATACTAAATTAATGCAGGTAATTTTTTTTATATTATTATTTACATATATGAACCTAATTCAATTCATTTTAATTACTAAATTAACTACAATTAAAATACTAAATTAGTATGATATCAATTTGAAGACTACTAGGTATTAATATTTTATTATAACTATATTTATATGTATATTTAAGATGTGCGTGAGTGCCTATATATGTAGGTGTATATCTAATGAATTGCCTAATAAAAATTAAATTTGTGCATTTTATATTTTATATTACAATTTGTACATAATCATCATCAATCATCTTTTTAAGTTTGCAATAAGGACATATTATCATAGTTTATCTAATTAAAAAGCTCTATTAAAACTAGGTGCGAAACGTGAATGACCAAATAGAAGACTGTAAACATCGCATAGAAGAACATGAAACTGAAAAAGAGGAACTAGATACGGCATGTCAAGATTTACAGCGACAGTTTAAAAAACTTGTGCAAGATAACAAGTTTGCAGATTTCTTAAGAAGAATATTTAAGAAGAAATACCGGCCACCGCGAGAGCACGACGACGACGGTAGTATAAAACTATTCTTTGGCAAGTTTTTAAACTTATACTATAGAGAATCAAAGATAATCAAAAATATTTTTATGAAATATTAGTCGTAATCGATAAGTGCCATAAAAATACATTTACAAATTTCCTTTAATTTTGATGAAAAAGATGGATGGCATGTCGCTCTGCAGTAATGTCATTTGGTATTGTATACAAATGTACTGATGTTTGTAATTAATGCAGCCTTTAAGCAAAAATTGCTTTGATCAGGTCACATTTTGTCACAAATAAAAAAATAAAAATATATATATATAAAATTTATTTTTTATGAATCAGATCTTAGTTCATAAATTAAGACTAACATTTTCTGATTGCTAATTATCTCAGCTATGTGAGTTGTACATTTATACATTATATTTACTACAACTATCGGCACCAAAAACAATAAAATATCTATTATAATAAATATTAGTATCTATCCCATAAAATATTAGTAAGTAGCAGAAATATGAATTAAGGAAAGCTTACGTACCAATTAAATTATTATATAGAATCATCTGAGTCAGAATCAAGTTCGTCGTCCAGTGAAGAAGAAGAAGGTAGCTTGGACAGTCGAGATATTGGTCCTATACGACTGGACCCTAATATATGTCCAGAAGGATGTGAAGTCGAGATTTACAACAAAACTTATGAACTTAGGAACACTAGGTATATATGTTGCGCTATAATCTGCTCATATTAAGGTAGGCAAAGGGAACCTAGTTAAGAGACTCCTGTCCCGATGCACTGTCCAATTTTGATAATATTACGTGTGCGAGTAGCGAGGAAATGAAAATAAATAATTTAGCTAAATGGGCTTGATACCAACTCGGGGGAATAAATAATTATTTCTTAATGTTTCCATTTCTTCGCTCTGGCACCACCTTCTGGCATTAGTTTCCCCACTCAACACGTAATGCCTCTAAAAATTCGGCGATAAGTGGATAACGGTGTGTCTTAACACTGAGTTTCCTCTGCTTATCCTGCTGTACACGGGATACAGCGTAAAAGTGATATGTTTTATAATATACACTTTTATTTAAACTTCTAAGTGACATACAGGTAGTTAGGGCAAAACGTATTTTACGTGTTGATTTTTTATTATATTTAATTAGCTATTATTTAAAATCCATATGATGCTTGAAAACGCAATGGAGTTTGTATCTGTATCCTTTTAATGATATAATGATACTTTTTGAAAGAATTCACAATATTCTTGGCCTTCTTAGGCATAAACATGAACAAGATATGTTAGAAAAAGATAGACTCGTAGACCTTCTACATAAAGACATCGACGCTCATAATAAGGTTAAAAGAAAGTTCTCGGTGCAATTAGAGAAACGGAAACAGGAACTTAGAGAGTTTATGGTATGTATATCATAGTATTACAATTTTTAAAAAGTATATTTTCAGGATTATTGATTAAGATCTTTGTCTGTATCTCCTTGTCTTGATACAAAACGCTGTGTTAAGTTCCGCCATGCTATGTTTAAAAATACAGACGGTGAGAAACGGTTTCCTTTGCCCATTCAGTTATGTAAGGGATACAGTGGGGAATTAAAAAATAACATTTTATAAATTCCATTTTTCTGTGTTAGATGGAGAAACAAAACTGTATGAACGAAGTGGACCAAGTTGTCATACTACGGTATGACCAGATTCGTGCCTCCGCCTTTCGTGGCTGCACCGGCCCCGGCGGTCTCTCCCATACTGTTGTCTTCCCTGAAAAAATGTTGACCAAACTGCGTAAAAGAGTTTTGGAGTTACAAGACGAGATAAAGCAACAAAAACAGAGACAGAAGTCAGTATGAAAAATTAGAATATTTATGCATATTTAATTTATTATTTATATCAATTTATAGATTGGTAAGCAAAGAGCAAAAAATTAATATCTAATATTTTTATTTTCCTTATTCTGATAAGACTGTGTACGGCATACAGTTATGTTAAGCATCCATCGTCTTGAGTTTTTGTGGAAAGAGGACCATTTCAAGGCCGGCAACGCAGCTGTAGCTCCTCTGGTGTTGCACGGGGTCGTAGACAGCGGTGATCACTTACCATCAGTCGATCCGTACGCTCGTTTGTCTTGCCTTTTTCCATAAAAAATGAGTTCTCTAGTTATCCTATCATTTGCAGGATAAAAAATAACGCCGAAATATAAGTATCAACAAATAACTGGTGCAATAAACGTTTATTTAGAGTGAACCGCACGCACCTGTTCCGCATGAACGTGGACCTGCGCGCGATGGAGGCGCGCGCGCAGGAGCTGGGCGCGCAGATGCGCGACGTGCTGACGCGCAAGCTGGGCCGGCCGCGGCGCGTGGACCGCACGCTGGACGACCTGCTGCGCCAGCTCGCGCGCCGCCACAAGTTCGCGGCCGCGCTCGCCGCCGTGCCCGCGCTGCTGGCGCAGGTCGCCGAGTGGCGGGTTGGTGCTACCATTATACTAATATATGCTAGTCCTTTTCCACAAAAAAAACTAAAAGTAGGTAAAAAGATACAATAAACAAGATAAGGTAAAGAAGGTAGGCCACGATACTTAGTGTCGAGATAATCCATTCTTCACTATCATCCCGAATTAGAGTAATGGTGTGTTGAATAGTTGAAATCAACGTATAATTAATTTCTTCGAGTCTAGAACGAACCACAACAAACGTATTTACACGGTCGTGTCGGACGGTATCCCACTGCGCAGTGGGACACTTTGGCCTCATATATTATTTGTTATCAAGATGTATTAAGAGACTTGTAAAAAATCTAAAATAACACATGAAGATAGTTATTAATAATTTTGTCAAACATTTTGCGGAATGGAAGGACTTTACTATCCAGTAATAGAAACAGTCCGCAGCACTTTGACACCTCATTCCTATCCTACATTTTTAATTTGATTCTAAAAGTATAAATTGCATCATTTAATTATTATAAATATAATAATACATATTGCATAACTATAAAAAATAATAAGTAAAAAAATGCAATTTTCAGAAACGTCACAGTAAATTAGAACAAAAATATCTAACAGTGCTGAATAAGCACTCGGACCGACTTAGACTCGCCGCCGCTTTACAAGCAGATGTCTATCCACAAAAGGTATAAAAAACAGTATTAGGTATATCAAATATACCAAAATATCCATATTTAATTACTTTTATTAAGTTCTTACATTTTCAAAATCATACAGCTTAACGCTGTACCCGCACACAGCAAGATATGCAGAGGGAACCTAATGTTAACACAGTCCGTTCCCCACTTACTGCCGAATTTTTCGAGTCATTGCGTGTTAAGTGGCGCAACTCAACGCCGGGACTTTGCCTTGGTGCCAGAGCGAATAAATGAAAATAAATAAATAATAATTCATTTCCCCGAATGGGGCTCGAACCCACAACCATCGCGTTACAGTCACATCATTGTGATACTGCAGCACATCATTTGAATGTAAATGCGCCATGGTTGTTGGTTCGATTTCTACTAGAGAGAATATTTTTTTTGTATTTTTCGTTTTTTCTCTGATAACCAAACACACCGTAGCGTTGAGTTTCAGCACTCAACATTCAATGTCTCAAAAAGTAGGCCGTGCGTGGAAACAGAGTGTCTTAAGACTAAATT
The DNA here is from genome assembly GCA_013403705.1 of Heliconius hermathena. Lineage (NCBI taxonomy): Eukaryota > Metazoa > Arthropoda > Insecta > Lepidoptera > Nymphalidae > Heliconius > Heliconius hermathena. The sequence goes on along the minus strand of JAAIXJ010000618.1, from coordinate 32,093 downwards.
CCCTCTCTCTGCCTACCTTGCTATGTGCAGGATACCGCACGAAGCTAACAAATTATAATTTTACATATTATTCGAATAACTAATAGCATTTAAATAATAACATAAAGTTATAAATTTCATAAGCCTGCTAAAGATTATACAATAATGCCTGGTGATTACGAGCCTGAACAATATCAACGCGACGTAGTGCGTCTGCGCATCATACGCTCACAACAAATTCAACAAATAAAGGTATGAAATATTTTTTAGAAGACGTATAAAAATTTTAACGCGGAACTCAAACCTCATTTTTTGGTATCCCCTTTAGCTTAGTGTGGATTAACATTTAAAAAAATATCACAAGTATGACATATTAATACATGTGTTGGAATATTATACCATAAAAAAACAAAACGGTCATGATCTCTACGATAGCCGTAATACCTATAAAGCCTTACTTACCTATAAAGTGCCTATATTTCAATATAGCATTTATTAGTACCCATAATAGAGCTAAGAATAGTTAATGTTTGTAGTGTTGATGGAGATGAATAAAAATTCTACTCATGGTTTACACTGAGTATATTCAACACCACTTTAAAGTACATATAGTTTTAACACAAATGATAAATTACGACACAGTTTATACAAAAGTCAACCACAAACATATACAGGGTGGAAGCGGCAGCGCTCCATTTACTGAAACTGCATATAGGGTAAAATATTTCAAACACAAAGCAAAAGAAATTAATCAAGGTACCTCAACAGTTTAGACGTAGGATTTTTTTTTCATTTCACGATTTTTATCCAAGCCTTTATTTCGTGTGACGCACACATACACGTACTATTACAAAAACTACTACTAAGCGTTGCCGATCTTCTACTTTTCATTCATAAACACATAACCGAGAAATATCGTTCTC
>JAAIXJ010000618.1:0-30388 GCA_013403705.1 Heliconius hermathena | reverse complement strand
GAACGACGTTTTCTCATGTGTGAATTGTTGCTTCAACGGCAAAAGAGAAAAGGTTTTCTGCACCGTATCGTCACTGGGGATGAAAAGTGGATTCACTACGACAATCCAAAGCGAAAAAAATCGTGGGGCATGCCGGGTCACGCATCAACATCGTCGCCAAAACCAAATATCCATGGTTCTAAGCTTCTTCTCTGCATTTGGTGGGATCAGCAGGGCGTAATTTATTATGAGCTGCTTAAACCTAATGAAACTATCACGGGAGCTCGCTATCGACTTCAGTTGATGCGTTTGAGTCGCGCTCTGAAAGAAAAGCGGCCACTATACGAGCAGAGACACGACAAAGTGATTTTATTACATGATAATGCTCGGCCACATGTGGCAAAACCAGTCAAAACTTACCGGGAAACACTTCAATGGGAGGTTCTACCCCACCCGCTGTATTCACCGGACATAGCTCCTTTCGATTACCACTTGTTTCGGTCGATAGCGCACGGTTTAAGTGAGCAGCGCTTCCATTCTTTCGAAGAAGTCGAAAAATGGCTTAATTCCTAGATTGCCTCGAAAGATGAGTCGTTTTTCCGACGGCGGATTCAATTGCCACCAGAGAGATGGGAGAAAGTGGTCTCTAATAATGGACAATACTTTGAGTAATGTCATTGTAAGCATTATATTTTAAATTAATTTTTATTAAACAAAAAAAACAGCGATATCTTATTCAAGGACCTAATATTAAATGTATGTATGATTTTATGTGTATATATAAATGATAAATAAATAAATTACAATATTGAAATATATAAATGACACATATTAAATAAACTATAAATGTAAATAAAAGTTCCCTACAATGTTAATAAATAAATTTTAACGTTTGTAAGTAGGTGTAGTCAAGTTGAAAACTTTTGTATAAATACATATTAAATAATTCTATACTCTTAAGAAACACAACTAAAATGTGTCCATATAAGTCTATTTCTATGTAATGTCGAATGTCAACACCGAAAAGAGTTTTTAAAGCACTATAAATAAATAAAAGGAACCTGAGCATACAAGACAACATTTACTTTTCACAGGCTTTAGAAGAAGAAATTCACGGATTGCGACTGAAGCCACTGTCGCACATTATATCACCACCAATATACAGTCCACCAGAGTCAGATCGTTCCGAAATAAGTCTGAATATGGTGCCGCCGACAGCTAGACCTTCAAAAAGAAAATATTTTCCAATGTAAGTATCACACTTTAACGTTATCACACTTTGACATAACCGACATATTACATAGTCAGATTTTTTAGTAGGTTAGATAAATATAGAAATTAAGAAAACTTACTGTTAACTTCCCAAGTACTAGTTATCGGTGTGGAAAAATTGTCAAAAAAATATATATTCTATAAATTTAAAAAGTTGTACTTTTACATATAATGTAGTACACCTCTCGGATCACAAGTGAAGTTGGTATATGAAGTGAACTTGATGAAACTACTATATGACTGCTTGGATACCATGAGGGTCACACGTGACGACGCCGAAGAGCTTTTACAAGAACTTACTACGGAATTGCCTAAGGTCGTTTCAGGGTAAGGGTATTTAAATAAAATGGTTGTTAGAAAAAAATATTTAAAAAAAAACATTTTTCTTAAGTAGTATTGGAGCGCACGACCATCGCTTGAAAACAAACATGCATTTCATAATTTTTATTGATGATTAATAGCATGTCGAAAGCCCGATCGATGGCCGCAAGCCTAAGTTCGAATGTTAGTACATTGTAAAACGACCCCTGAATTCTATAACTGTGATCGCAAGTCAGGGGGACTGCTCCGAACTTAATAGTAGTATTATATTTTATATTTGTTGTTAATTTGTGGATTCAATAAAGTTAAAAAATTAAAAGATTGGCATTCTTTACAACGTTGGAATACAAAAGACAATCATATTTTCGTTACTAAACTTGCAGAAATATCTTTTCTTATATAGGTACTCACCAAAATTTTCACCAGAAAAATATTAATAAAAAATTAATTGACTAAGAACTTGGAAAATAAATACAAAGGTTATATTGGTAGTTGTAAAATTTTCTCTTACAGAACCAAAACTCGTTTTGAAGTCGTAGACAGTTTAGTGAAGAAATGGCTGTTAAAGTACGGCGGAGATCCAAGTTTATACAAGAAGCAAACAAGGGCCTTTGATGCTCTTGCAACTCTAGCTGATAGACTAATTAATCAACAAGTAAACTATTTTTTAAAACTGATAAAACATGTTTTATTAGCTGCAGGCTACAATCTGGCCTGGCCTGGATACAATCCTGCATATACCGGAATAGACATAGCGAACCCAGTGTCGAGACACTCTGTTCTCAACCTCGTACTGGAGACAATGCGTGCTGCAACCTCTGTGTAATAAAATATATTTTTATTTAGCTTCACGCTGTATCCCGCATAGAGTAGACAAAGGGATCCTAGTGCTAAGACAGTCCATTCCCATTACACCACCAAATTGTCGAGACGTCCGAAAAAACCATGAAGCTGAAAAATATTTTATAGTCAAGTTGGTTGAAAAAATTGTGAGAATTGACCCTAAAAAACAAAAAGTATTGAAGTTTTTAGAACAACTATGAAGTAGACTCGTACTAAAGACTTCATTACTTCCTTTTGGTTTCACTCATAGAAAAATGGAGAAGTTGAAAAATGTATTATATTAAAACAGGTAGAAGCAATAGAAGGAATGGATCCCAAGACTCATGAAGTAATGAAGTCTCTAGAAGCTGCGTTGAAAGATGTGGCAGGCGTACAACCGATCCGCGCCCGCCTCGGTCCCGCCCTTGCCTCACTCATACATACTACACAGGATGGTAACGTACTATCATTAATTTACAATTATAATACTTTTAAAAAATGTTAAAAAAAATTACAAAATTTCATTCTTCTAATATTCATTTTGACGACCTATTGATGAACAGGCCGTGAAGCTGAATTACTATAGGTAATTACAAAAACCAGAACCTTTGTCTTATTCGCATTCAGACTTAGACCATTATTTTCACATCTTTCTTTCAGTGTGTTAACTAATACCTGAAACTCGCATTCTGATGATGCAATGAGCATTGCATCATGTGCGTACAGCACAACAAAGCTGAACACCCAAGCTGACATGGCGCAACCTTGTTTAACACTCTATTGGATGTCAAACCAAGGCAACAAGCCAGCTCCTACTCACACACAGGCTGAGCTTCACAGCCAAGGGTCCGCTCACATTCACACTTTGTCAAAAGACTTTTCCAAGTCCAAAAAAGCACAGAAAACTTTTTGGTTAACGGCCATAATTTTTCCGTGATCATGCGGACGGAAAAGATCTGATCCATATATCTTCCAAGTCTAAAGCCTCTTTGGGCCTCCCACAACAATCTTTCAAATTTCTCTTGCATTCTTCTCGCTAATATTTTAGCATAAACTATACCACTCAAGCTTATCAAACTGATAACCCTATGACTTACGCAGTCTATTTTTGCTTATATACAAAGGCACGATGACTGCACTTCGCCAATCATCTGGGACTTCCACTGATTTCCAGCATAAATTGCACAAAAACCAAAACAAGACCAAGATGCGTGGCGAACCATACTTGATCATCTCAGCAGTAACTCCATCTGCTCCTGCTGCCTTGTGAAAATAATGTAGCATAATAAAAAATAGTAAATGTTAAAAAAAAACTAAACAATTTGAATCTTTATTCACAGGGACTCAAGAAAGTATGACAATGGCGATGACTTCCCTCATAAAGTCTTTAATTGATGAGGAACATACACTTACAACAGAATCCATCAATACTATTGATGTTCGCAACGTTGTCGAAGATATTAAAGGTGAAATTATTTTTAAAATAATGAAGAACAAAGTCATTTCAAACGCCATTAAATACTATGTGTTTGTATAAATGTTTTGAATTATAATTACAGTGTATAAACTCTATTTAACCACACTGTATGAACTGCATATTTTATGGCGTTATAGAAACTTGTTAAAGAGTGAGAAAATATATATTGTTATTATTATCTAATGTGACCGTTGCTATTTATGCTGACTACATTACCTACCTTTATAGGCAATGTCGTCAGCATAAGTAGCAACTACTCAACTATAGCAGATTTTTTAATAAAATGTATCCTATATCTTTTCTGACACCTCTAAAAAATATGTACAAAGTTTCATTTTAGTCAATCAGTAAGTATGATGACGCCGACAATTAATTTGTTTTCATCCTTATTAGCGTAGCTGCGATTTTCTGTAGAGTATAGCATAGACATACTATCGAAAACAAGCTTTTCTTAAATCGAATTATGTTTTATGAAGCCACTATATAATTAAATAAAATATACTTTTATAATAACAGAATGTGGAGTGACAGCACCACAAGAGGAATTGGAGAATGTTGTAAAACTAGCCATTGACTGTCTTCGTGCACAAATTCTCTCGCCTCAGGAGAAAAAACAACTAGAAGAAGACGTAGAAAAGGCTCTTCATACCGATGCGGTATAATTTTTTATAAATAAAAAAGCAGCTTTACGGTTTTTTCTACAAATCAGGATAGGTAGAGAGAACCTTGTGTTGTTAAAATACTTCGTTCCCCACTGTCTGTGAAGTTTTCTAGAAGAAAAGAATTAAACGCCGAGCTTGGAGTACCACTACGAGATTATAAAAATAAACATTCCCCCCGTGGAGCCCAAACCCACAAACATTGCATTTTACAGTCAGAATCTGTCGACAGATCCAATTTTTTATGAATGTGTTTACAAAAAAATTTCAATTCCAAAAAACTTTTCGTATTGTATTTTAAAATTTCTATACTTATTCTAGTATTATATTATAAAATATTAGGACCTTGAAAAGTTCTCGCTGTTTTTTTTGTTTAAAAAAAATTAATTTAAAATATAATGCTTACAATGACATTACTCAAAGTATTGTCCATCATTAGAGACCACTTTCTCCCATCTCTCTGGTAGCAATTGAATCCCCCGTCGGAAAAACGACTCATCTTTCGAGGCAATCCAGGAATCAAGCCATTTTTATCTTTCGAGGCAATCCAGGAATCAAGCCATTTTTCGCCTTCTTCAAAAGAATGATAGCGCTGCTCGCTTAAACCGTGCGCCATCCGGTGAATACGGCGGGTGGGGTAGAACTTCCCATTGAAGTGTTTCCAGGTAAGTTTTGACTGGTTTTGCCACATGTGGCCGAGCATTATCATGTAATAAAATCACTTTGTCGTGTCTCTGCTCGTATAGTGGCCGCTTTTCTTTCAGAGCGCGACTCAAACGCATCAACTGAAGTCGATAGCGAGCTCCCGTGATAGTTTCATTAGGTTTAAGCAGCTCATAATAAATTACGCCCTGCTGATCCCATCAAATGCAGAGAAGAAGCTTAGAACCATGCATATTTGGTTTTGGCGACGATGTTGATGCGTGATCCGACATGCCCCACGATTTTTTTCGCTTTGGATTCTCGTAGTGAATCCGATGACTTTTCATCCCCAGTTGAAGCAACAATTCACACATGTGAAAACTTCGTTCTATGTCTCTCGGCTTCAACTCGTACGGCANGAAGCGCCTAAACCAATCTCTGCACGTTGTATTCGGCAAAATATTGTCACCATATGTCTCAACGAGAATTCTGTGTGCTTCTGCTGCAGATTTTTTCTGAATAAAGCAGTGCAATAAAATTCCTCGCAAAAACACTTTGGTGATTCGTTACCGTACGAAATTCCATGCACAGAGTGCCGCAACGCCACCTTTCAAAAAACACTTATTCAAGGTCCTAATAATATCTAAATATATAATATAATATGGAGTGTCTTGACACTAGATTTTCTCTGTCTACTGTTATAATGATAAAGCGTGAAGCTGACAAAAATATATAAATAAAACATTGCGTCTTCAGGTATCACTGGCAAAAGAGGATTCGTTAAAAACAGAAGGAAGTGAGAAAAGTTAATTTATAGGTACTTAAATAAAAAGTTCAATAAAAACGAAATAAATATTTTGTCATTACATAAAATTTGTTTATTATTTCTTTTCTAAACATTTTGCTAAATTAGTAGAATCATTATATAGTACCTAGGCTGCTTATGTCAAGACCTTAAGTACAGTTAAGTACAGTCCGCGAGGCAGATTATTTACAACAGCAGAAATTATTAGTTACCTCAAGAGCATAAATCCAAAAAAAGCTTCAGGTCCCGATCATTTGACTGCTGATATATGCCTCCAAGTTACATGTGAGTACCCAGAAGCTATAACCAAATTATTAAACCGTTGTCTCACTATTGGCTACTTTCCAACACAATGGAAAGTAGCACACATAATAGCCTTCCCCAAACCAAACAAAAACAATCACAAAGAAATTTCTGCATACAGGCCGATAGGACTTCTCAATGTTTTTGGTAAGCTTCTGGAAAAGTTAGTAGCACAAAGATTAAGACACCACATCAATATAAACGGCCACAATAATCCTAATCAATTTGGATTCAAATCACCAACCTCAACCATTGACGCAATAAGAGTAGCATTAAAGAAAATAACCACAGCAAAACATCACAAAAACCAAATTATAGCAGCATCACTCGATATACAGGCAGCCTTCGACAACGCATGGTGGCCAGTCTTATTTAAGAGATTGAAAACTATGCGTTGCCCAAGGAACTTGTATGTTTTAATACAAAATTACATGGAAAATAGAACAGTAAAATTTAATTATGTTGACATAACATTGGAAAAGATCATGACCCGGGGCTGCATTCAAGGTTCAGTCCTTGGACCTTTGTTCTGGAACATTATTTTAGACGACCTTTTTGACGTAGAACTTCCCTCTGGATGTTATATTCAGGCATTCGCTGACGATATATTTTTAATCGCAGAAAATAAAAATGTACATATACTAGAATTAAATATAAATAGTGCACTCAAAAGAATATTCGAATGGGGACGGAAAGTCAAGCTTACGTTCGGCCCTGAAAAAACCCAAATAATTCCATTTACAAGTAAAGCTAAACATATTAAAATAACAATCAGTAATAAAACCATAGAACACGTCCACCAAATTAAGCTCCTTGGGGTCATTATAGACAGTAAATTAAAATTCATACAACATGTTAAATACGTCACACAGAGAGCACTCAAAATCTTCCGGTCCATTTGCAAGTTTGTACGTCCTACTTGGGGTATCAGTTCAGAATCCATAAAAATTATTTATAATTACGTTATTGAGCCCACAATCACATACGCTGCCGGAATTTGGGGCGACGCAATCAAATACAAAACAGTTTGCGACGCCCTAAAATCTATGCAGCGTATGTTCGCCCTTAGAATTATAAGAGGTTTCCGTACCGTCTCCGCTACAGCAGCGATTGCTCTGTCTACACTTACACCACTGCATTTGAAAATAAAAGAAGTTAAAGATATAGAAACAGTAAAACACACATCAGTTCACAATAGTCTCCCCAAAGATATTACTCTTGAAAAACATGTACCCACCTCTCAATTATTACATCCAGCTGATAGAATTGAAATAGAAATAAATAAAGCGACCACAACACAAGATATAGTTAAAATAAACCAAAATATATCAACTTACATTTACACTGATGGAAGTAAATTTAAAGATGATAAAGTAGGTGCAGCCTTTGTCGCGTACAGTCCTGATGACAGCCATACTATTAAGAAGTTTCGCCTTCACCCTAGCTGCACAGTTTATCAAGCGGAGCTGTACGCGATAAAGGAGTCGCTGAAATGGGTAACAAATAGAAAAATTGGTAACATTACTGTTCTAACAGATTCTCTCTCCGCATTGACATCAATAAACAACAGAGAAAACACTAACCCTTTAGTAGCCACAATCCATAAATATATATTTGAAATCAGAAAGGTCGGTAGTGTCGTTTTCGTATGGACTAAAGCTCATGTTGGCCTATATGGGAACGAAGCCGCAGACATGGCGGCAAAGTCCGCGGCAAATTCACAAATACCATATAATTATAATAGTTTTCCTATTAGTTACGTGAAAAACCTAATTAAAAATGACACAATAATTAAAACAAATGAAGAATACGTAGCCGCGGAAACCGGCCGTCATACAAGATCCATATTAAATAACATTGAAATAATAAAATCCCTTAATAATAAGATCAATTTGCTACCATCCATAACACAATTTTACTTAACCCAGTATTTGACAGGTCACGGCTTCCACCTGGAATATTTAAATAAATTTAAAATAAAAAATAATAACATATGCCCGTGTACAAATGACTCAATTCAAAATCTAGTTCACCTAATAAAATATTGTCATAGATATAGCTCACAAAGATCGGAACACATAAATAATTGCAACATATACAACATAGAAACGCCATTTATCCTACATAACTTAATAAATAACGAGAATTGCTTAAAATCATTTATTAAATTTATATCTCACATCTTTAGCACACTTAAAGACCTCAACAACACAGTAACATAAATAATATATATGTATTGTGTATGTGTACATGTATATGTGTGTGTATATATATGTATATATATGTATGTGTATGTATGTATGTATATGTGTATGCGTGTTTGTATATATATTATCTTATTATTATATTTATATTATTAAATTTATATATGTTTTAAATATTATTACTAATATTATATTCACTAATATAAACAATAAACTGTTGGGTCGCCTGTATAAAATCGCAGGGGCACTCCAGGAAGTGAGGAGGAGTTAAAAAAAAAAAAAAGTACAGTCCGCGAGGCGTAAGCTGAACTTTGGTGGAAAGTTGGTAAAAAAAAAAAAAAAAATTAGCTTCACGCTGTATCCCGCACACAGCAGGGTAGGCAGAGGGAACCTAGTGTTAAGACACTCCGTTCCCCACTGTACTGGTAAGTGTTCATATATGTAATGACGTCGGACGTCAACCGTGTGCGAATTTCTTGTTTGACCTAAACCGGTTTACACTGCTTTTTGACAACCGACCGACACTTCTTGTACCGAATAAGCATAATATATTTAATTTTATTTCTAAATATTTTATTTTCGTGTTCGGTTTATTAAAAGTGAAAGATAAAGTTCGCATTATCACTGTACAAGAAGGGCAAAATATATGTGCCCGAAAACACAGTGTCAAGCTTAAGCCTCGCGAACTGTAAGGTATTATTTTTGAACCTACTAAGTATTTTTTCATTTTAATAATGTCTGAATAGCCGATAGTTTTGTAAAAAACGATCTACAAGTGTAATTGAAGTTATAACGATAAAATAATCGACGTGGCGAGATCTTAGTTACACAGTACGGTCGACGAGTCATTGCCGCCAATGCTTGAATATCTTCTTTGAATCACGGATAAACATACCATTTCGTTAAGATCTATGACGGGCGGACAGGCGGACAAACGAGCGATGTTGTTTTTTCGTACGAAACCGTAAAGAAAATAATTAAAAAGTGAATCGACAAAGAAACTGAAAAAATAAACCTTTTAAATATAATTTTTGATAACTAAAAATTTTATAGCTAAAGATTTCACGTTGGATTGTTAATTTAATTTGGTTACTAGTTCGTTGATCGTTTGGCACCGACTTGAACAGTATTACTGAGATAATTAGGAGATATTATAGAAGTTTAAGGATTTTTCTTTATAATATTAATTTTTGAAATGTTTATTATTTTGTGTCATTACATATATGAACACTTATTATTTTATGGCATTCAGTTTTTTTTGTCAGTTTGTTTTTTTTTCTTAAAACCTACTTTTTTTTTGTTTGACTATAAACATCTTAAATATTATGACCAATTACCATTATATATAAAGCAACAATTCGAATTCACCAATATTACTTGAACAAAAAACTTCATAAACATATATTGTTTACACCCTGTTTTCAATTAGATTTTTCATTCGTGGACATATGTAAGTATACTAAATACATGGGCTTAGGAATAGGAGGGGAGTCTGTCCCCACCCCAGAAGAATTTAGTGCCAACCCCAGAAATAAAAAAAATTGCTCAGAAAAATTACAAGATTACAAAAAGCTTAAGCCCAGGTCTCCTCTAGAAAATATCTCTACATACGCCCATGACTAAATAAATACTTAGTAAAAAGAAGATTAATAGTAATAGAAGTAATAAGTAATTAACAAAAACTACCCACACTTTGCACATAACTGGAAAATATAATTTTCTCAAATATTTGTATCAGCATACTAACGCCTAAATAAAAAATTGAGCAATATTGACTAGAGAAAAAGTCTAAAAGTAAACAGGTGTAAAAATATTTGTTTGTTTTTTAAGTGTTTTAAAAAGTGCTGAACAGTGCCATTAAATTTATATAGAACCTCTTCTAGTACCTATAAAAAAAATAACAAAATCGAACTACTCGGGGTAGATTAGATTCAAGTTGTTATTTCGCTGATGAAAATTTTGTGTATCAACTGTTTAATCTAAACTTTTTACTTTAAATGCCTTTACAGTTACACTCTACATAATGGATTTTATATAGGTAAATAAGGAAAATAAAAGGAACATAAACTAAAACATCGTTTAAATTTTCTTTGTTGCACTTGCACTGTGCTGCGCAGTGATATTAAAAATATTTTTTTGCAATTACATAAAAAAATAATAGTTCAAACTATTCTAATCTAAGATAACTAACTACAAAACTTGAGGTAGCAAACGCAAATTGATGCATTTTGTTCTTATTTATTACTTCTCTTCCTTATTTGTGTATTTTATAAAGTATAAAAAGAGATAACATTTTATAAATAGCAATTTAACTATTATATTTAAAAATGTAAAATTATCTATATAAGTACAATGATAATTAATTACTAATTTCTATAGCCTTATCCGCAATGGTTGCCCATTACATGGCATATACATATATATTTAATTTTGGTTGCCAAAATATTAACTTAATATAAAGTTATAACCAATTAATAATGTCTAGCCCTATTTTAATTTCCGTTTACTGTAAATTTGTTTAAAACAGTCTGAGCCATGCCTTCTACAATATAAAACCTAAAATATTTTCTAATACAAGGCGAATTAATTATAATTGGCTTATACTCGACTGCAATATTTAATATTTAAAAATATAATTACATAAAAGAAAATGTACTTACATATTATTATATTTAATTGTTTGTCAATATAGTTTTATTTTGCTACCTGCCAAGCGCTACACTATTGATAAAAATAAGCAATAAAATAACTAAATATTTTAATGAAAAAGTCAGTTTGTGCATTTTTCGTATTCTTATAATTTTGTACATATAAACAAACCAATATTTTATCATAACAATATTGCTTTTCACATTATTTATTATGCGAGTACAAACTTTGAGCAATTTCTTATAATTGATAATTTTGTTTTTTTATTAATTATATTAATAAATATTATATTTATTATCAAAATAAATAAAAATGCATGTTATGCTGTAGATGGTTTGCTTAACATTACATACCTTGTACTTTTTTTACTTGGCAATGATTCGTTTGTCTATTTTTGATTTATCTGTGCGAGTTTATCTACCTGCATTGCAATCTGCATTTGCAATATTTTTTGTGCTCAAGTGAACCACTAAAACAACGAAATCTTTTTATATATTTTTATTAATCTGGTGTTTTATATTTAATATGATTAGCAAATATATAGGGCTTTATTAATTTTAATACATTATTGTATTTATGTGTTTCGGGCTACTTTCTAAATAACTGTAATTACGGGAAAACTAGTATTAATTGATTTTTTATTTTGTAAGCACTTATCGACGACATTTGAAAAAATTATATATTATTCAAGATATTAATGTGAATATCAAAAATTTTAAAGTACGTTATAGCTACTGTCAAAATAATGCCATGTATGCTCCGGATCATCTTAGAAGGAAGGAAATTAGAGATGCGATGTACCGCAGTAATTCAAGTCTCGACTTGATATATGGTGACCATTCAACTGGTAACGGATTACGACGTGAATATGGAAGTCATGGGTCAATTGACGTGATCAGTGGAACCAGTGAACGTCTCCCCGCGATGGTCCACAACTACAGCGTATTAAACGCACCTGATAAACCCTCAGGATTAAGTCGTGTGACTGATAGGTTCTCTGAAGTTCTAGCTAGTGATCATGCAGACGGCCCAACACCCAGAGCAAGCGTGAGCCCAAAGCCACGCTTAAAATTCAATAAACTATGGGGTGGAACCACTCCAGCTGCTATAGCAAGATCTGACGGAGACAGTATCATAACATCTTTAAATGATTCAAATAAAAGAAGACAATTTGCTCACTATGATTGTCAGTCACTCATGGCTAATTTAAGTTATGCTGCTGAAATTCGTGGAGCATTGCTTAGTAGGCGCCGAAATACAACTACTGGAGCTTCTGCTGCATCCTTACTTGCCACGCGGGGCTTACCGCCAGGTGAAATTGCGATCCCAGATACTGGTGATGGGAGATCAAATGAATTGCTTGAGAGTTGCCCATTCTTCAGAAATGAACTAGGTGGTAAGTGTGAAATTGTATTGTTACTCATTAAATTAAATAATTATATTCAGCTTTGCACTTTTTCATGCATTGTAGGGTAGACAGAGAGAATCTAGTATTACGATACTTGGTTCAATATTTGGCTATGAAAGGAGCAATGAAAATAATTTAAATGTAATCATTCCCCAGATTAAAGATTTAACCCATATCCATCATGGGTACGTCAAATGGATTTCTTCTTCACTGTGACAACCTGAAACATATTGTTATAAATTAGTATAACAATAATTTGTTTTTCTTTTACAACTTATGTTAATAGACAAATTTGCCTTTTCATCAAGTTAGTAGAAATATATAATAGAACACAGCTCTATGCTACAGTATGAAGCTAAATAAATAACAATCATCTAAATTATATTAATCTTACATGGATTGAGTAAATAATATATAGTCTAGTCATTATCATTAGTGTTAACTAATAAAAACATGGGAAAATCTGTAAAACTATTATTGTGCTGGCATGGTGATATTTTATGGGAATTAGGTGACTAGAAAACACTATAGTGCTCTTTTTTATAGTCATTTATCATATTGTTATGTTGCTATATTACAGAACATCATAGGGCTATATAATTGATTTTGGGTTCAAAGCCCGCTTAAAAAAATATTTATATTTATGTCATAGGTAAGTACTATAAATCTTTTTTTTGTAACTTCATGCTGTATCCCGCTTATAACAGACTAGACAGAGGGAAACTTTCTTTTTTCGTACATGAGGTTAATGCTGCTAGAACTATTGGCCTTTACAGCAACAGCAGCACCGAGTGGGTAGGAAGTGGATGCTCTGACCTTAAAAATTGCATATACTATGTAGCTGCTTGAGAGATAAAGATTTTTAAGTAGACAGAATCTAGGACCCTAATGTTAATACACTCCATTCCCATTAAGACACTTTCGATCCAAAAAGGCACAGTGATATAACATCAGACTGGAAACAATGGCTGTGGAAAAATTTTAGAGAACAATTTATCTTCTTTAGAACATGTGTGCTATGCCTTATTATATCCAGAGATTAGGGCTTGAGTTCCATTGCTCAAAAAAAACACACATAAGTAGAAAAACTTAAACTCAGACAGAAAATGGAGAACAGTGTCCTAATATAAAATTATTTTTGCCTGCTCTCCTTTATATGAAATACAGCATAAAGATGAAAAAATTCACTAAATTCTTCTTTACCATAGCAGAAAATGCTTAAATGTATATACATATTATATAAAATCTATAATACCATATTGCATCTAGCTAAAGACTATGATTCCTACAGACTACACAAAATATAATTAATAATCAACAGTACAATATATTTTTCATATAAACAGAGTTCAAACATCTAATAAATATTCATAGTTATGCTACTTTCATTTTTAATAATGGGCATTTTGCATTAAACATGCATGAGCAGAGTCAATAACTTGTATTTTATATGAACAACAACATGGAACCAGTCATGCATTAGCTAATTCAATATTCTGTTTTTCATCTTTTTTGTTTAAGTAGTATTAAATAGTATTCCTAATTATTATTTGACAGTATCATGGTCATGGCCATAAGAAGGGGAAAGCCAGGTTGGCCGTGAATACCCCAGAATAGTCTGGTACCCACCCCAGAAATTTTACTTATAACAAAGTTTGCCCTAAAGAATTAAAAAAACAACAAAGTTAAAGTCCACCCTCCCCAGAAAATATCTCTTGATACCCTAATGATCATGGTGCAGCGATCTGATGTTTTAAACTATTGTGAGTTCAATTCTCACTAGGGGTAGTTAATTATTTTAATTTCTTTGTTCTGGTAACAAGACAAAATGTGCTGTTGAATTCTGCCACACAATATGCAATGTATTAAAAATTAAATGGAAAGTGGGAAACAGAGGGTCTCAACCTGAAGGTACCCTCTGTAGACAAAGCCTGCTATATGCAAATTAGACTGTAAACCTAAGAAAAAAATATTTACGAGAAATGTTTGTGAGTATTATGTCATGTGAGTCATAATGTTATAAAACTTCTGTGTTCTAATCATGTCTTAGAATAATATACTTTATCAATAAATAAATATCTGTGAATACTATGTGATGAAATGCAATCTATTTTCGTGTTGCACATAGTGTCATATCCTATCACTGTAAAATATTTGTGTACATTACAAAATATTTCTAAGAAATATTTTAAGTGAATAAAATTATGTGCTTTAAGTTGCAGATGTTCTAAAACATGTTTGTGACTCATGCTAAAGGATTGCTTAAAGAGTTCAGTACTAACCATTATAACTAAGGCATGTTTATTGGGGTTCTTATAAAGATTAGTGAAATATTTGTTATTTGAAACATCTGTGGCTTTTTATACAATTTTGTAACTGTAATTTGATTAGATAGGATGAGGAGCTCAGCTAGTGAGTCCTTTTAAAATTATAACTGGGTTACAAGTCCTATGTATTACCCTGAAACATGATTAACTCTGCACTCGCATTGTGAATGTTATAAATGCTTAGAAGTTTCTTCTCATTTCTTTATTAGGTGAAGAAGAACGTTGTGTTTCACTCTGCGCCCGAACTGCTCGAGGCGCCATTCCAGGTCAGTTTGGAGGATGGCATCGTCCCAAGGCAGCATATGGGTTTTCAGTGTTAGAATTCCCTCCTGGCCAAACGCATTGGCGCAGTGGTTGCCCCTTCATGAAATCCAGTTCCCCATATCCAATCGAAAGTCAAGATCTTGGCGCGTTATATTATCGAAATTATTTTTATACACAACGTAAGTTCAGCCATTTTATATTATACTTATTACTTTCTTATTACTTGTAGCTTCTAATAAATATATGTAATAAGGAAAACTAAAAAAAATAATATTATAAATGATTTATATTAATAACAGTCATAATGGCTATTAGTCAAAAAACTTATTCACAATATTTATCAATATATAGTTTAATATTATTAGAATTTTATTAAATTTCTAATAACACTAAACTTTATGCTATAGTATTTTTTAAACAATTTTCAATTCTAGTTATGTCAGATAATTTATATTGATATTATCCTGAAACCTGACCTTTATAATTTTAAATTATTTTGAATATATCCCATTTTCAGCACACCAGAATTGGTTTGGAATGGATGAAAATTTAGGACCAGTGGCCATTTCGATAAAGAAAGAACGAGTGGAATTACGTCGTGGTGGTGGTGATGCTTCAGCTCCGGCGTCCCAGCTAGCGTGGCAGTATCGCCTTATCATACGAACATCGGAATTACTCACTCTAAGAGGATCTCTTTTAGAAGATGCTTTGCCAACGGTCAAGCCGAGTAATAACAGCGCTACCTACAATACGAAAGAGGTGTTGGAATATGTTGCCCCCGAACTGCAATTAAGTTGTTTAAGGTAAACAATCTCTTTTTGTCTAAAATGTAGTCTAATATTGCAATCTATTATCAGGGACTTTGCTCCAGTGGGGAAATTAAATTACCTAAGATACAGCGAAGCGATTAACGTTATATAATATACAGCCTATTAACGTAATGTAATGATGCCGGTAACCTATAGGTCTTTTATGTTTAAACACCTCAATAAAAGGATTGTAGAACAAAAAAAAAACAATTTGAGCCAATAGTATTATACTTCTTAAGCAAACTATAATATAAACGTATAAACAAACTATTCAGGTATATTTTGTTTTTTAGCTTCTCGCTTTATTCTGCATATAGTGTTAGGACCACTTCATTCCCGCACCACCCTATTTTCAAGCCATGCTGTCCTGATATGGAGTGACGAAAGTGAAAATATCCTTCGCGTTTACCGTTCTGGATTTTGCTATATGATATTAATATATGTTCAGATGATACATAATGAAACTTCTTGCATTCATAATTTTTTAAAAAATAAAAGAGAAAAAATATGTTTTTTATAGATTGGGAATAACAAATGGAGGCGCCGAAGAACAACTACTGCGTCTAGACGAACAACGTGTAACACGACACTATAAAGTGGGAGTCATGTACTGTAAAAGTGGACAATCTACCGAGGAGGAAATGTATAACAATCAAGAAGCCGGTCCCGCTTTCGTCGAATTCCTACAAATGTTGGGACAAACAGTGCGTTTAAAAGATTTCGACAAGTACAAGGCGGGTCTCGATAACCGTACGGACTCCACTGGCTTATATTCCGTGTATACAACTTACCAAGGTTGCGAGATCATGTTCCACGTGTCCACAATGCTTCCGTATACACCAAATAATCGGCAGCAATTGTTAAGGAAGCGACATATTGGTAATGATATAGTGACTATAGTCTTCCAAGAACCGGGCGCAGCGCCGTTCACACCAAGAAATATAAGATCACAGTTTCAACATGTTTTTGTTGTTGTAAGAGTGATCGACCCTTGTACGGAAAGTACGCATTATAGTATAGCTGTGAGTCGTGCTAAAGAAGTGCCTTTGTTCGGACCACCGATTAAAGATGGCGCGGTTTATCCGAAAGGAGAAGCGTTCACCGACTTACTTTTAAGTAAGGTGAGTGTATTGAGATTATTACTAATTGTATGAAGTATTATATTATAGAGAAGTTGGCCTACAATTTTGTTGGTGCTGATTTAATCGTAAAATTAGATTTTTCGTTTCTTGAGGTATTTCGGGAAATCTTCCCTTAAAATTTCTGGAAATTCTATCTATCTTCTGTTCACTCTCCAATGAATCTTAATTAAATAATTAATTATTTTAACATTTAGGTTATTAATGGTGAAAATGCTGCTATCCAATCGCCCAAGTTCAGTACGATGGCGACGCGCACGAGACAAGAGTACCTGAAGGATTTAGCTAAAAATCATGTTACTGCTACTACCACAGACACTGGTCAAAAATTTTGTAAGTTTTTTTATTGTTTGTATATCAGTTTCACATTATATCCTACACACAGCAGGGCAGAAGAAACCTAGTGTTAACACACTCCGTTTTCCATTTTCCGCCAAATTCCGGAAGCATTGCGTTTTGAGTGGCGTAACTCAACGCCGTCTTTTTTATTGTTCGTTTATTATCATTAATATATGTGTTATCATTTATATTGTCTGTCTCCTAAATTATCAGACCAATCTCAAATAAGCAAATTGAAAGTAACCAAACTGAATTACTATTAATAAAAGTAAGTTAAAATATAATTTAATTGTGTACAGTTTGATAACTCAATTTAGGTATGTGTTATAATAGATAAAGTGTAATATTTTTATTATATTTAAGAAACAATTTAACATACTTATTTTACATGTTTGTTTTAATATAAAGCAGCCAGTCGCATGGCGCATGGGTACAAATATGCGACTATAAATGCGCTGTAGGTTCGATTTCCACTCGACGAAAATGATATCTCTGTAAATAATAAAAGAATAAAAGTCAATTCTGTACATGAAAAATATAAAAAATAAAAATTTGGTTCGTTAACATATCGATTATAGAAGCTAAAAAACCACTCTGCAGAATTCTTGTATTTAATATATTCTTATCGTCGCTCTGATACGAGGCAAAATTGATTCACTCATCACGCTATATCTCCAGAATTCGGTGGAAAGTAAGGAACGAAATGTCTTAAAGCTACGTTTTTTTTATGAAAAAGGAAAAGGCAAACGAGCTTTCTGTAAGATGTAACATTCCCAGGTTCCGTTTCGTTCCGTTTGCCTACTTGCTACATGTGGGATACAGCGTAATGCTATTGCAATATATATTTATTTAATAAAATATATTATTTATATATCATAATTGAGTTAGACATTCGATAACGGTTAAAAGTTATGCGTACAGCATACATTAAAACCAGTTAGTGAACAATGAAATAATGTAATGGATGAAATTACTTTTAAAAATTTTCGATGGAACCACTTTTGTGGTGTAAATTATCTAACAAAAAAATCTAAGTACACAGTAAACAGTTAAAAGTAAAGTGGCGCAGGAGCACAAGAGTGCGACTGTAAACGCGACGGTTGTGGGTTCAATTCCCACTCGGGGGAATGAAATATTAAATATTTTCATTTTTATTTCACTCTGGCAATAAGGTAACATGCGGCGTTAAGTTCCACCACTCAACCGTCAATGCCTTAAAGATTCGGCTATTTATGAATATTGATTGCATTGTTAGAAGAATGGACTTAACACTATAGGTTCCCTCTGCCTAACCTGCTATATGCGGGATACAGCGTAAAAATATAATACACGCATCGAATAGAGTTTCAGTTTGTTCGTCGGTTTTAAAATATAAAGTTATTATTAAAGGAAATTAAATTAACACAAACTTGCAATAATATAAACTTGCTTTCCAGCGATATTTTCTTCACTACTGATGAAAAGCGGCAGCAACTCAAACAACAATAACAACAACATTGTACAGAAACCCGAGGATTGTTCTAATGACGTGTTGGTCGGTGGCGCACTTTGTTATCATGTAAGAAAGCCGTTTATATTTTTAATTTTAACATATTATAATCATCAGACTGTGAAATGAAAATAATTAAAATTTTAATATTTCCCACCGAATGGCGACCGAACACATTATCCACTCTACCATAGAGGGTACAAACACACGTTCCAAATACTCTACAACGATTTTTTTAAATATTTTATTTTGTTTATTGAGTGAATGTAATATCGGTATTTTATTCCATGTACGTTTTAGTTAATAAACATATGCCCATTATCAACCATTGCGGCCGTCATGGCGCAGCGGCATAACGTGTACACGCGATGGTTGTGTGTTCGATGCGATTCGGGAAAATGAAGCGTTTTTATTTTCTTGATCTGGTAATAAGACAAAGTGCGCAGTTTATACCCGCCACTCAACACGCAATGTGGAAAATTGGGCGAGGCGTCGCGAAGCAAAAAAAGCAACCATAAACACATGTTTTATATATTTTTCAAAAGTAAATTGAATATTAAATATTTTAGGTGCAAGTTCAAGACGAAGGTTCTGGCGGGACAATACTCGATTGCATCATGGGGATATCACCTGACACTGTAGTTATTGTAGAAGAAATTTCTAGACAAATTGTCTTAGTTCTTCCAACAAATACTTTGTTAGGTACTTTCTTTATTTACTTACTAGTTATAGTTTTAATATATATATATATATATATATATATATATATATATATTAATTTTTGAATAAATTTAGATTTCAGTAACATTAAAATTTAAAATAAACTCAATTAAAATAAAATTCCTAAATGATAAAAATATATTTTACATTATGACTCAATGTCCAATAAATTATATATTTGAGTTAATTTTATAATAAAAGGGAACAATACAAATATAAATTGATAATGTTTATTTCCTTATATTACAAATGCTATACTAATTTTTTTAATTAGTTATACCACTAACAAACATTAACAAAAAATACATGAAATTAAAATTTATACTGTAAGATTTATAATCTGTCCCGTCTGTAAAAATTGTAACCATAATGGCTGTGAGTTCGATTTCGCAAAAAGAGAACTGAGTGGAGTTCTCTTTTTGTAACCTATCTTTTAACCTCAACCTATTTGAGTTTGCTTATTATTTGTGTAACAAAATTATATACTTATACTAATGTCGTTAAATGCATACGTTCACTTTAATAGGTAATGGCATTTAGTTATAAGGACTGTAATCAATAAAACGATTATAGCGAAACCTGGTTAATAATGACAAGTCAATCAGAGTGTTCACGTCCACTGTGCAGGCTGGGTGAGCAGCGGCGCGTGGAGCCGCCTGTACTACCACCGCGGCGAGAGCGTGCGCGCGGCGTGCGGCGACGCGCTGCGGCGCCTGGCGGCCGTGGCGGCGCACGCGCACGCGCTGCCCGAGCTCACGCTGGAGCGCGGGACGGCCGCGCAGCTCGGTATGTCATGTGTACATATTATTTATAACAATATTAAGAGATTCTACGTAATTGCAATAAGTGATATGTATCACCGTTATTTCATGTTATTTATATTCTATTCAATTTTTTACAGGTTTCCACGTGCAACCAGATGGGCTAGTAACACAAGTGGAAGGCGGCGGTGCAGCTGCACGCGCCGGCGTTAAACGCGGCGCTCGCCTCCTCGAGGTGTGTCGAGCGGCCGTCGTGGCTCTGCCCCATGACCACCTTGTAGACTTACTGAAGACTTCTGATCCGGTTACTGTTAGTATTTTTATATTGTCTAAAACAGAAAATTCATTTATTAATGTAAACAAATGTACAAAAATTACAACGCTACAAATGTTACTTTGATAAGAACGCTTAATGATTAGGGCGCTTCGACAGTTGCCACATTATTGAAAAAAATATTTACTTAGTATAGAACAACAATTTAAAAAAAAAGAATGAATAAATAAATTTAGTATCGTTTTGAAAAAGAAATATTTAATATTTTCATTTCTTCGCCGTAGTTTTGGGACCAAGCGCGGTGTTAAATTCCGCCACTCAACACGGAACGAAGTGTCTTAAATGTGATTTACTGTATCGTGACGCAGATCCGCCTCACGTGGTCGGGCGCGCGCTGCGAGTGCGCGAGCGCGTGCGCGGGCGCTGCGGGCGCGGCGTGGGCGCAGCAGCCCGCGCGCCGCCGCCTGTCGCCGCCGCGCTCCGACACCTCCGGATACGGCACCGGTTGCTTTTATATTTATATATTTCATTTATATTTATTATACAGAGTGCTTTTGTCATCACCACTTTAAATGAAACCACAGTTTAAACTACTCTATAAAAACCTAGTACAATTAAAACAAAACAGATTTTTCCAAAAATGAAAAAGTGATTTTTTCAAAATAATTAATAAAACAGCCAAGGCCAGTTGTGGCGCAGGGGCACAAAGTGTGACTGTAAAACCGACTGGTTGTGGGTTCGATCCCCACTCGAGGAGATGAAATGTTTACTTAAAATTTATATTTCCATTTCTTCGCTCTGGTGTCCAGGAAAAGCGCGGCGTTGAGTTCTGCCACTCAACACGCAATGCCTCCAGAATACGGCAAAGTGAGGAACGGAATCTCTTAACACTAAGTTCCCTCTGCCTACCCTACTGTGTGCGGGATACAGCGTGAAGCTGATTTATTTAATTAATAAAATTATCGTTGTAAAATAAAACGCCATTTGTCAAGAATGATGCACACAGACACAAACCTATCAAAGCGATAACGCCGCACACGCTTCATTCACAATATCGAGTCGTAGGTAATAGCGGCGATGTTGAATTGCGTAAAATAGAACAAGAGATATTTTCGTTCTAGTATGTTTTTTGAGAATAAAAAGTGGCAGATCGGCAACACTTAGTAGTATTTTTGTTGTAGTAGATGTTTACTTTATTGGTATCTATTCGCAACTGCGTCTGCGTGAGGGTTGGTAGACGCTTTGCCTTATTCAAGATTTTGCGTTTTGAGGAGCTCAATGTCGCGGTTTCTCTTGGGAGCTACAAATGTCGCGCTTACAGTCATACCGTTCCGCACACTACGGTCTACACCCTTTTAATTCAAAGTAACATGAAATAATATTAAATTTGATACACATTTATCTATTACGTTTGGAATAATACTAAATATAAAAATATTTTTGAACACGTATAAAATTCTTATATGCATGTTGAAAGTAATTTATGTCGTTAACGTATAAATTTTAACAAACATTTAAGATTTTGGAGTATATGGCTTGATAAGAACGTGTATGGCTTTATCACCGAGCTTGGTTGGTTTTCAAGACACAGGTTGGAATTCTATTTTGTACGAACTCTTTATGTTTTTTAAATATTTTTCATTATTTTTATTTCCCCGTTTTGATGACAAGGCAAAGAGCGGCGTTGAGTTTGGCCACTCAACTCGCGATGCCTCTGAATATGATGAATTTATCGAAAAGTGAAGTGTCTTAATGGGAACAGCCTCTATCTAAAATGAGTTTTTTCTACATACAAGGTGGGTCAGGGCGCAGCACGACGTCGGGCGCGGCGGAGGTGCGGCGGCGCTCGCACGACGACGCGTCCCCGCGCCACGCGCGCCGCCCGCACTCCGCGCACTCCTCGCTCACTGTACGCACTTGCATGTAGTACTTTACTTTACGCGCCACGTGTACCGCCAGTCGCGGGCCGTGGCGCAGAGGCACATGTATGTGTTTCATACGAAAAAAAATGTTCCGTTCACGACCTTTTGTTTTTCTTGTTATTAGTAAAAGTGAATGACGAATCATAATAATATAATTAATATTTATAAGGTGAAGCCTGATTCATCAAAACCAAAGTTTGTTTTTCTGTTTTAAAATTGTATTTCTGTTTTTTATATGAGTTTTATGGCTTTTTTAATTATTTAATAGTTGAAGTATACTATTATACTTAACCCACTTTAGATTATTTTTTATTTTCGATGAAAAATTTAAATTACTAATAATTCTAAATTTGCTACACATTTCATTCATTCAAAAGTCAGACAAATTTATATTGAGTAATTTTTAGTAATTATTGATTATGAAATGATAATCTGGTATCGCATACGGATAGGGACACGTGACGTTGAACTAAAATATGAAAACAAGAAAAAAAAACTATTTAATATTTTATATCTTAATTTCATTTTAATATTTATGAAGAAAAGGGGCACATTTTTGCTACAGTAAATAATTTAATAGTTAATGTAAATGTTTATTATTTATATATGTTATATTCCAGCACTCGATATTTTAGTAAAAAAAATTACTATAAAGACTAATTCCAGTTGCATTATAATGTAAATTATTTAGGGAATTTAATTATTATTTTTTACTTTAATTTTCCTATATTTAAAATAAAATCTTTTTTTATATAATTATAATAAAATATAAAATCCAGTTCATTTCTCTTTCTGCAGGAATTTAGGATAATCACATTGGCGGAAACATTCTTCGAAGAACTCTCGTTACGTAACTTTTTTAGCTTCACGTTGGGTAGCAGAGGGAATCTGGGAACCTAGTGTTAAGATACTCCGTTCCCCATCAAGACCCCTCCATTCCCTACTTTCCGCCGAAGTCTCAAAAAAATTGTGTGTTAAGCGGCGGAATTTAACGCCGCGCTTTGCCTCTTTAACAGAGCAAGGAAATGAAAACATTCAATATTCCCCCGAGTAAGAATCGAACCCACAACGGCTTATATAATATACAACATAGTTGTTGCCTCAGGAGGAGCTGATGCGGCTGATGGACGCGGAGCTGGGCGAGCGCGCGCCGCCGCCCGCGCCGCTGCCGCTGCCGGACGCGGCCGCGCTGGACTGGGCCGCGCTGGTGCACACCGCCACCCGCGCCATGCTGCAGGTATGGCTCCTTGCAGTGCCCATAGAAAAATTATATTATTTCAATATATAATTAGCATTATATAAAGATGTCATTACACAAAAAATCAAGTCGATTTGACGTCAAAATCAATGAAGATTTTAAGATAATTTTTCATTCAACAATTATTTTATTGGCTTTGGTGTGATAGATATGGAAATAACAACACTTTCTATTATAAGGAGGCAATAAGTACAAGTATAAGATAAGATAGATCGCGGAATCAATAAAACCTAGTGCCAACTAAATATATACCTACTATTTTATAATAGTTAAAGTCAATTTATGGTAATTTTTGAATTTACACATTATATTTACATGTAAATTGGTTAGTTTATTTTTTATGTAAATATGCTACCAGTATGTAATGAATAAACGTTACGAATATTTTAATTTAGATTTGTGAAGAACACCAGTATCCATCGATGGACAACTCGGACCCGCCTATTGACGCGGCCACCGAAGTGAGTGTCGATAACTGGCCTGACATAACTGTGAGTATATTAAATATTACGTAGTATATAAAATATTATCAGAAATCAAATATGGAAAAACTTTTTTTTAATAAAAATAGCAGCACTTCCAAATTATTTAGATATGATGATGACGTGAAACATTGACTTACAGAATTGTAAAATGTTATAGTGCTATATACTTTCATAGTGATAGCTTATTGTCTATAGGTACTCTGTTGTAAGTATTCACAAAATGTATACAATTAAAACAAAAAAATAATAATTTTTGTATAATTATTTTTATCTGCCATTGATTAAAATTATTTATCTACGATTTTAATAGATCAATTTTAATCTGGATTAAATTTTCAAGGCAAAATGTATTATACGAAACAGGATAGATGTTTTAAACCATGTCAATAACCTAATATTTTATAGATAACAATGTTTATAACAATTGAGCTTGTATGATAAATTTTTTGAGACTTATATATTTTAAATATTTGTTATATTTACAGTACAAATTCTAATAATGGTTACAATGTCATCAAAACAAAACATCCCTAAATATTCCAGTAATAAATGCTTATCAAGTGTATTATAAATATACAGGGTGGAAGTGTCAGCGCTCCTTTTACGGAAACAGCATATAGGGTAAAATTTTAGACTCATACCTAAAGAAATGAATCAAGATACCTCAACAGCTTAAACGTAGGGTTTTTGTTACGTAAACACATGCCGTGTATGGTGGGGTAACGTATGTTGCATTACACAGTGTGTTGTGCACACTGCACAGAGCGGCAGAGGGGAGCAGGAGGAGGAGGAGGGGCGCGAGGGGTGCGGGTGCGGGCTGGCGGCGCGCGTGGCGGCGCTGGAGGCGGAGGCGGGCGCGGCGGCGCGGCGGCGGCGCGCGCTGGAGGACGAGGTGCGCCGCCTGCGCCGCCACAACGCGCGCCTGCGCGACGAGGCCGCGCGCGCCGTGTGCCAGCTGCGCCACTTCACGCAGTGGCTCAAGCGCACCGTCGACAAGCAGTGACGGTACTATACTCATTGTAATAATGCTCTAATTAAATACTAAAAAATTTACTTGTTTTTCATATTCTAAATAATCAATTAGCTAATTATTTAAAAAAAATAAAATAATAGTGACAATTTTAATATGACAATTACATTAATAATTTAAAGAAATCATTCACATACAGTTTATAGTGCAACAGTCATTTCACATACATCTTTATAGTAATTAAAACCATGTATGGAGGCTTCCTCTATACTCAATATTTTTTAACATTTAACAATAAAGGTTTTATTTTTTGCTTCACGCTATATTCCACATACAGCAGAGTGAATTTCACTTTGTTCTCCATTTTCTGCCGAATTCTGGAGGCGTTGCGTGTTGAGTCACACAACCTGTCGCGTTAACAGTCACACGCGTGCGCCCCTGCACCCATGATAGATCTCAACTAAACTAATAATAATTGAAAAAGTATAATACCTATCTATATATTGAATCTAAATATACCTCTTGTTCTAGCATCGAACCCACAACCATCGCATTTACAGTCGAATAATACCGCTAGGTGTTTTTACCATAATAATATATTTTATATAACTTACGGTTAAAGACATTTATTTTCTCAAAAGATTTACATATAAATCACTTACAGAGAAAATTACAAAAACATTAAGTAAACAAATTTATATATCGAATAGGCGTATACAGTAATAAAGTAAAATTTACAATAACCTAATAATATCACCACAATGCAAACATTGCAACTTGTAATTTGTATTAAAACTTTACATTATTGTTTTTATTTCTAACCTCACCTCAGAGATTAAAACTTTATCGGAGATTAAAAACTTAATTAGATAGGGTTTTACGCGGTGACGTTTTTTAATATACAATACAACATAACATTTTTAATATATAATTAACTATAGGTATTTTTTAATCTCGTATTTTTTTAATAGTAACTTCATGACCTTAACATTTTTAAATAAAGATATTGAGATAAAATATTTTTTTGGAAGCTGCCGTGGACAGCAGGACAATGGCTATTTAAGCTTAATAGTTAATGCATCATTATTTACCTCCCAGCCTGATCGACGGCTGCAAGCCGAGGTTCCAGTCCCGTAGGGGAAGCCCTTGCCACCGACGAATTGCTCTTAAGCAACCACGCAGAGCTTGTACTTTCTCAGGGACAGAGTTCCCTCTTCCCTTCCCAGCCAGTTTCGTTGTAAAGGAAAATATATCTAACAGCAAAAACCTCGGTCGAAACAAAAACATTATTTATAAAATTTATATTTTCGACCTTGCGGAGTATAGTATGATAAAGATATTATAGCAGCAATTATACTCTTATATTATAGGCAACCGCCCAAACTAAGACGGTGTTAATCCTTTATTTGATTTTGTTCACTGTGAGAAACACTTAAATAATAAAAATATTGTAACATTTTTTCATTAATTTCTATTTTTATTTATTAAATAATGTTAATTTGGTAGATATTTTATTGGTAAAAAAATAAACCATCCAGAAATGCCATTCTTATAGCTAGACCAGTGCACTATATATAACAGTCGCTTTCCTATTTACTGCTTAATGCTTAATTACATTTAAAGATCATTGCTACTCCTAAAAGTGTTTAACATTTTTAAAGTGTTATTCCACACTGAGGAAAGAAAAATACTTATTTAGACTTCTAAATAAGTATTAACCTTAAAAGTATTGGTGTTTTGATAGTTTGGGTTAGGAAAGACAGTATTTTCTAACAGAGACATTTCCTTTCTTAAGTAATAATATATTTTTTCTTTTTTTTTTCAGAAAATCTCAGTCAATGTCAACTGACAATACCTAGCGTTGGCGGAATTAGTATCTTGTACTTGAATAATATTTAATATAATATATAAAATAATATCCAAAGAGTAACTATGTGAAATGTTTAACTATAAACATGTAACTCTGTAAGCTGTATCTTATGAATTGTGCCTTTCGAGTTTCCAGCGAAACTGTTGTTTTGGCGTGTAAGTAATTTTTTTTTGTTGAAACAACGCTGTTTTTACATTATTATATATTTTAATGGACGTTGCTGTTACGATCCCTCTAGTTTTATATGCGTCGTTAAGTTAAGCTATCATAGTCTGATACAAAAGTGTTTGGTAAAGTTATTTATTTATTACAGTGTTAAGTCTACCTGTTGTAGGTATATGTGTACTAAAATAATCTACTACAATTTTTTTTCTACTCGGCTTCTAATAAGTTTAGATTAGGATCATATAACGCCTTATAATTGTTGCATACTAACTATTCAAAGTAACGTGTAATAGAACTAAATAAATATAATAACAAAATATCCAATGTATAACATTATTCCTTATAAGAAAACAGTGCATTTTTATATTGGTACATTGTTTAAGTAGTTAATTTGTATTTAAGTCTATACTATATACAGACTTGAACCCTGCCAAATATTACCGTAAGACCGCTAGCACAAATACATACACTTAAATTTGATTCCAGTAAAAAGTTATTGCCACGCCTTTATAAATAAAATATTATAATAAAAAAATGCTTGAAGTGTACTTAGAATTCACAATACGGCTTAAATCTAATGAATATAATAGAAAAACGCATTAACTTTTGGCCTAATATTTTATGTAATATGAGTGCAAATGCGGCTTTTGCTTAGAGACCAATGGTGCGAGATTTAATTTTCTCTGAATCTCACATATAACAGGGCAGTCAAAGGGAACCGGAAGTATTAAGACACTCCGTCTACCACTTTCCGCCCAATTGTCCAGACATTTCGTGTTGAGTGGTGGAACTCAACGCCTTGCCTGTCTTGTTACCAGAGCTAAAAAAAATTAAATAATTAAATTCCTCGAGTTGGCGTTAAACCCACACGCAGCCGCCACGACGTTCGATTGTGGCACGATCTTAGAGAACGCTTCATAAATATTTTATATATTAAGGTTACATATACTGCTATAAATTCTACCTATGTATATGTCTTGAGAGAGCATTATGAATATTTAAAATTGATTAAAAAAGTAGGTGTGTTTAACAATGATGTTTTTATTTTCATTAAATATGATTTCCTCCGTTTATTGACTGTGGGCTTTTTGATATCAACTTTAAAAGTTTTAATCTTTAATGCATAATACAATTCTTTTTAAACTCATTTAATACCTTTTTTAAACAGTTTAAATATTAAATGTTCCATCTTGATATAAATGTATGGACGTAAGTTGTATTGTTTACACCTTACTTTAATTATTTAATTTCATGTATATAAGTTAGAATCTCATATAGTTTAACTTATGTAAACGTAAAATGAAAGCTTTATTAGTTTAAGTCATTTAACCATATTCCAAACGTCAGTGTAAAGTTTTGCACGTGTTTATATTGTCTTTATGTAAATGTATGTATTTATAAGATTTTGTCAATTAATAAATTATTGCTAACTTTTTTTTTTTGTAATTCTTTAATGTAAATACGTCGAACAATCGATTCTAATCATTTTTTTTTGAATTAACAAAAAACATCGTCATTTTATTTGATCAATATTGTATAAGACATTGTGCTATCACAAACTTATACTTTTATCTGTGAATTCCTCTTTGACTTCTGTAAATAAACCTTAAACAGCCAAAACCTAAATATATCCGATTTTGTATCGTTCATTGATTAATTGATAAGACTGAAAAGATTAACATTCAGTAATTTCATGCAGTACATTATATTATTATAGATTATGTTTCAAGATATGTGATTATTTGAACACCATTTAATTTCTCATTTGTATCGTTTATTATTATTGTAATACAGTACAGCGTCGATTATCCGAACGTCCATCGACCGAACTATTATCGGATACAACCACACACGTCCAACTCGCATGTTCCTAACCCTTCACGCGTCCTATGTTAGTGTTCTCGTTTCGAATTGTTATTTACACTCGGTATATTTCATAGAAGACAGTAGACAAAAGCGTTCCAACTCCAGGCCCGCCTCGCCACTTCTCAGGCAACTGGTGAGGCGGGTCTGGGATAATGGCTGATTCCACTTCAAAATAGATTGACCGTGGAACGTCAACTGACTCACAGTGTCTCTCTCATTGTCATTATTAATGTTTGTTTTTAAGTAAATAAAAACATGTGATGTGGGGCCCGCAGAAAGTCTTCGGTGTTAATTTTGTGCCCATTGTCTTAAGGATTTGAACAGCTTTGAGCTAGACCATAAACTAATTTTCGAGTTATTATAGTTTCATTTCCTTGTGAACAAATATAATATTTCATCAATTATCCGAACATCCAACCAGTCGGATAAATGACGCTCTACTGTAATTGTTTATTAAACGTGATCCTAGTATATTGTCACGTCACTTATATCTTAAATAAAAATGCTTTTCGAAGCTTACATTTTGCGCAGTACTACATAGATTCAAATATATAGCAGGAGTGCTATACTTAATAATCTAGTTTCCCCACCTGTTAGTTGTAGTGAACTTTCGTCAACAATTCACAGTTTACGAAGAACGTAAACTTTTCAACGACCAAAGTATTATTGTTTACCGCCATAGATTCAAAATTTGCATTATATAACTTAAAATATAATCGAACTGAATAAGTTATAGTGTAACGTTAATAGCGTTATAATCTGTATGTTTATTTAGGACATTCCAGTTAAATAAAGTGTATACCAAAAACTTGACTTATTTCATAACCTTTATTTCCAAGCACAGTGAAGACAATGAAAATGAAATTTTAATGACCCAATAAATTTTTCAATCTTTTTCTGTTCATAAATCATGAATAAAATATGTGAATCCATTGCCCTCAGTGCTTCTATAGCACGCACAGACAACCTATATGACACAGAATCGCTTGCGCATACTGCTACGGAATCTCGGTGCTTCACTTACTTGATGACCTGCTCCTACAAGTCATGCTATTGTCCCAGAGTCACTATGACCCTCCCGCAGCATTTCTCTATGGTAATGGGAGGTCTCGCTGACTTTGTAATGTTGCGGTAGGGGGTTCCATGTGGGGGTGCGAAGTCGGATAACCTCCACGTGTGTGCGCTTGCT
>JAAIXJ010000792.1:85809-102633 GCA_013403705.1 Heliconius hermathena | reverse complement strand
CCTACCCTGCAGTGTGCAGGATACAGCGTGAAGCTGATTTTTTTTTTATTGAAACTTTATATGAAAATTAATTCACACTGACGTAGAAAATTAATATTAGAAATAAGATTTATGGAGTACATAACCTACATATCATATTTAAATGAAACGTACATCGTATGTCAACTTGGGCAATACCGAAGCCATAAATAAAGTAAATGGTATAACGCTACCTACATACTACCTTTGGGTGCTTCAAAATATTTACTACGTTTACGTGGAAAGAAATATTATTGACATTTTTATATCTTTTTCGTAATTTATGAGATATGGGATTGTAAGCATATCTACATTTACAAAACGCGGTGTAGAACGCTAAAATTTTGCATGTAAAATTTGGGAGTTTAAATTCACGAAAATAAAGTCTCGTAGGGCCACTACGATAATATAGAAAACTTATAATAAAATTTGTGAAAAATTTAGAGTAACACAATATATTTGATTGGTTTGTTGAGTTATCTTAAGGGCGGCCTGCAATTCTTACTTTATTGTTTTTCTTTTATATAAAAAAAACGTCTTTAGATAACAGTGGGTGTGGGCTAAGAATTTTCTTACGTCATTTGTATTTTTTAGCTTCAGTTTATATCTCGTATATAGCAGTATAGATAAAGGGATCCTATTTACTAAAATAATCCTTTTCCTACTCTCCATTAAATTTACAAATCGTATATTAAGTGGTTGAACTCAATGTGGTTATGATTTTTAAACAAAGCAAAGAGATGAAAATGATTCATTCCTCCGAGTGAAGATCGAACCCACATCCATGACGTTTAAAGTCAGAGGATGTGCCGCTGTGCCACATCATTCACACGGATTCATTATTAAATGTATTTTGACAAAATTTTGTAATTTTATAATGAACATAAAATGAAAAACGGAAGCTTTTGGATTTGGAGGCAACATGTTAATAATAATATTTATAATTTTATACATTTACTACAAAATACAATTTAATACTTAGAAGCTATAATCATATTGTAAGTATATTTCATTGTATATTTCTATATACATATATATTATACATCGTATTTAATAGATTTTAGTTATTAAGAGCAATTGCCGTCTGATCTTTGCATTAAGGGTGAACAAGATATTAATTTTGTGAGATTAATCTAGTCTCTAGAGTAGAGATGATGTAATTATCGTACTCGTATATAAGAGTCTATCATTAGCCAATATTTTTCTATGGGTGACATGTTTTGATGTAATATATGTTATAATATATTATTACTTATCAATTTCACGCTTTAAGAAAGTAAATTATAAGTAAATATTCCTGCGAGTGGGAATCGAAGCCAGAATTGTCGCGTTAACAGTCAGAAGCTTGATGAGGCCAGTCGTGGTGCAGCAGCGCTAAGTGTGACTGTAAAACCGACTGGTTGTGGGTTCGATCCTCACTCAAGGAGATGAAATATTTACTTAAATTTATATTTCCATTACATCGCTCTGGTATCGAGGCAAAACGCGGCATTGAGTTCTGTCACTCAACACGCAATGCCTCCAGAATTCGGCAGAAAGTGGGGAACGGAGTGTCTTAACACTAGGTTCCCTCTGCCTACCCTGCTGTGTGCGGGATACAGCGTGAAGTTGATTTGATATGATTTTGATTTGAAAAAAAATAATCAAAAAAATCAGTGGAAAGTAGGGAAGGGATTGTCTTAACATCTTGGTCCACACGGCAAAAGAGAAAGCCGATCTCCTCATCTTTCAGCGAGTGGTAAACAGTTAAAAGCAAATTCTAGATTAACTAAGTGAAATATATTTCTCAATTTTTTTGCTCCACGCTGAGTCTCGCATATAGCAGGGTAAACGTGTAACCTAGTGTTAAAATACTCCGTTCCCACTTTCCGACAAATTTTCGAGGCATTGCGTGTTTAGTGGCGGAGCTCAACGCCGCGCCTCACCTTCTTACTGGAGTGAAAAAAATAAAATAAACGTAACATTAAATATATTTATTCAATACATAATATAATGGTATAATTAATAAAATGTTTATGCACGATACCCAAGAGACGTGACTTGGTCTATGACAGTTTGATAAAATTATACAGCGAACTTCAGTTATTAGCTTTTGCTTTCAATTTAACACAGAAATTTAATTTAACATATGGGTATGTATGAAAGTAATTTAATATTACAGCTATTTTATGAAATGTCTCATTTTTCGTAACGGTAGTGGATTCATTTTCTTTTTGTTTAAGCACAAACATATTGTGCTTAAAATATTATGACTTTCCTGATTTCTGACAAAGAATTAAGTCACCGAGCAAATAAAATATCAAAATAAATGGAAAATGGAGAAAGGAATAATTTATCACTTAGATGTATAATATGAATTTATCACTACAATGCGTAAAAATATATACTATTTCTTAGTAGCATATAGATGCTTCTAAGAAACAGTATATATTTTTATGCAATATAAATTTTCTAGCGTAAGTGAAATACAAAACATATATATATACGATCTAGTCGTGGCGCTGGGGCATAAAGTGTGACTGTAAGCACGGC
Organism: Heliconius hermathena; assembly: GCA_013403705.1. Classification (NCBI taxonomy): domain Eukaryota; kingdom Metazoa; phylum Arthropoda; class Insecta; order Lepidoptera; family Nymphalidae; genus Heliconius; species Heliconius hermathena. Next base: position 100,083 of record JAAIXJ010000792.1, on the reverse strand, counting down.
AGGTTCGATTCCCACTCGGAGAAATGAAATATTTAATATTTGCGAAAATATTAAATATTCCATTTCTTCGCTCTGGTGTCGAGCCAAAAGCGCGGCGTTGAGTTCCGCCACTCAACACGCAATGTGCCTAGGGTTCGGCGGAAAATGGGAAACGGAGTGTCACGAAACTAGGTTCCCAGGTTACCTCTGGCTATCCTCCTGTAGGCAGGAAACAGAATGAAGCTGATTAAATCACAATATAAAAAACCCTGAGGCCAGTCGTGGCGCAGCGGCACGAGGTGATTTATAAAAAACCCTGTTTTCTGAAATCCGACTACATATTAAAAAATACCAACTTAAAGCTTCCTAATTTCTATTCACCCGTTTATTCCACTTAATCAAGTACGTGTTCAAGCTTACCCAAAATTGTATCTCATTATCGTTTCCGTTAATTCGTTAGTATAATGAACACTTAGGAGTGTTTGTGACGCGTAAACATTGAGCGTTGTACCTATTTGATTTATTCGTGTAATACTGCTATGTAAATGGAATCGAAATACCAGAGTATCTGTATCGGTGCCATATCAGTTACATCTTGGTGTGAGGCGTTGGCTATTATTATTAGTAAATTTTCTGTAATTTGTTGTATGCGAGATACAGCGTGAATAGCTTTACGCATGTAACACAGTGTAAGTAAAAAGAAGACGCTCAATTTCAATGCTCTGTCTTATCACCAGAACATTAGAAATGAAAAAATGTGTTGTACACATGCGAAGAAAGTATATTTGAAGCAATTTAATAAATATTGGTATCTATTAACCAAAAAATTACTATAAATATTAAATATGCTCAATTATATAGGTATTAGAAACGTCGTGACGCAGGGGCAAAAGGGAGTTCATAACCTTGTACCCCGTTATGACGTGACGGTATGAGTTCGATATCTACAGGAACGTAATTCAGTGTACTAGGTATATAATTCGTAGGCGAAGCCGCAATCGGCTCGCTAGTATGTATACATTTTACCTTCACCTACAGGTGACCAAACAGATATGTAGTAATAATAATATTTCACAACTTAAGCCTGGGGTCCCTTTGTCTACTCTGCTATATACGGCATGAAGCTTAAAAAATATTTATAACATTCTAGCATCGAACATCAAATTCGTGACTTAATTTCGCTTAACTTTCCGTTTAAGTTCTATTAAAAAAATAACCAAGGAGAGCGCAAGAACTTATACCGTTACCAAGAACGACATATTAACTACACTAAATATATTTCCTTACAGGTAAAACGAATTGTGAAGTGTTAAGTGGGAAATAATATGACTTGATCGAAAATTTGGGCAACATGTCGTGTCCATTCCGCCGCGCGTCCTCCCAACATCAGTTTGCAAATGGAGGTACATCCGGCAAAAAGGAGTTCCGGTCCCGACAGTCCTCAGTTCATCTACCTGGCCCAGAAGAAGAGGATGGAGATACTCTCACATTGAAACATCTCAGTGAGGCTTTAAAACTGTTAACGGCCCCTTCGGTAAGTTGTTCCATAAACTTTAGGAAAAAACTTTTTGTCCTTTTTGCACATTCTTTGATGGAAATCAACGCCGTGCTTTGTCTTGTTATAAAAGCAAGAAATTAAAAATTATTCGTTTCCCCAACTGGAAATTGAACCTACAACCATCGCATTTTCAGTTAGTAGCTGTGTCACAAAGCTCTCTTTAAGGTTCAAAATGTGTAAATTCTGTTAGTCATATATCTTTAGTCTAGTTATTTAGATCAAGATCTAAAGTTAGGGGTATGAAAAGGTGAATTATTACTTAAGCAAGGCTACAAAGCCATTTCCTCGTGTAAAATAAACAAAATATAATATAAACTATAATATACAATATAACTTAAGTAATATACTTCTTATATGATGGTTAACTTTTTATAATGACTAAGTAAAGCATAAAAAGATGCGTGAATCTTTTATTAGATTATTAAATTCTAAATCTGAAAAAAGGAGAAAGTAGAGAAAAAAGTATCTTAAGGTCATTATTATTAGATTTTCCCTGTTTTTTCCCGAAGTGACACATACAAGTGCATTATAAAATATTTACTAAGATAAAAATATTATTAATTCTATTAAACTAGATACTGAGGCCATTCATGGCGCAGGGGCACCGGGGCATTCGATCCCCACTCGACGAAATTAAATATTTATTTTCATTTATATTTTCATTTCTTCGCTCTTGTGTTGAGGCAAAGCGCGGCGTTGGGCTCTGCCACTCAACATGCCTCCAAAACTCGGCGGAAAGTGGGGAACGGAGTGTCTTAACACTAGACTACACTACACTTCCCTCTGCCTACCTTGCTGTGTGGATACAGCGTGAAGCTGACTTATTTATTAAACTAAAATACAGTGAATATTTTTTGTATACTCGTACTTGGATAAAAGGTAACTTATTATATTAGGAATAAATTATACAGAATATATCCTGTAACCCATTTCGTAAAGTTAAGTAAAGTAAAAGTAAAGTAAGTAAAGTAGCTGTTTTATCTATAATAACATGTTCGTTGAAGCAACTGTGTCATTTTCACTTATGGTACGGTGTAAGTAATAGTAGGGTTAAGAAAATATATTCCTATTGTCGCTTCACGCTGTATCCCGCACACAGCAGAGTAGGCAGAGGCAACCTAGAGTTAAGACACTCCGTTCCCCACTTTCTGCCGAAGTCTGGAGGCATTGCGTGTTGAGGGGCAGAACTTAACGCCGCGCTTAACCTCGACACCAGAGCGAAGAAATGGAAATATAAATTTAAGTAAATATTTCATCTCCTCGAGTGGGGATTGAACCCACAACCAGTCGATTTTGCAGTCACACCTCGTGCCGCTGCGCCACGACCGGCCTCTGTCCTATTGTCGCACTTTGTGATATTGCCTTGGATAGTGTGTTTAGGACATTAAAGTTTCGTTTTTGTTTGTTGTAATTGGATGAAAGATTATTTAATATTTTTCATATAAGTAACGCTACTTTAAGGTCACACTCACAGACATAATTAATGATAAATGTTTTAGCTGTCGTAAAATCAGTATTGGCACAAGCATTTAATCTCGCTTAAATGCTGAAATGTTTTTTAATATTATTATTAAACCGTTATTGCCTAATTAACAATAATTTTAAATATTTATTGGGCGTTAACGTATCTGCGTGACACGAATGCCTCCTCCAGCTTTTTCTTATCTCGTTTTTCTTTTGTTTTTGTGTGCCATAGTGGGCTTGCTATCTTTTTTATGTCGTCAGACCAACGCTTCCGTTGCCCTCCTCCTTTCCTCTTTAATTTGAATCTTGGCGTCCATTCTGTTATGTCTTGTGTTCATTCTTTACTGTTTCCCCTCATCATGTGACCTGCCCAGCATCATTCATCCGCTTGATTGTGATAGTTACAACCTCAATTACATATACATGTATTATATCTATGGCTCTTTTTCTGTCCCATGTTGTTTATCCCAAAATGCTACGCTCCGTGGCTCTGGTCAATGGTGACATGTGGTCAATTTTTGGTTCCGTTTTGTGTATATCAGTCCAGGTCTAGCATCTATAAGTGAGTACTGATAGTATGCAGGAATTAAATATTTTTCTTTTCATTGAAATATTTTGAAATTTCTGAAATATCTAAACACAGTTAAAAATCGTTGATAAAATGAGCTAAAAATATATAAATTTTTAGCTCATTTTATCAACCCATACACCTATACATAAAAAACCCATTTGTTGCACTAGCAGAACTTAGTGAAAGCCTTCAAAACATTACGTAACACAAGATTAGGTGGATATATTTAGGGAAGAGAACTTAGTTGCTCAGTATCAAAGTTTGTTCTCGCATGAACCCATGTTTATACCAAGTTTGTCTGCACTACAAAGTTGTGTATTAAATCCTAAGTCCATAAAATCTTCTATCCGTTTTTAAAGTAAGCTGAAATTTTCTGAAAGTGTTACTCTAAATTTTGTATTATATTTTTGTGTTGAAATTTTCTTTGTTATTTCGCCTTGTGGTATTAATTTTCTTTAAATTGAATTTCAGTACAATGTCTCTTTTATAAATAATTTAGTAGTGGGAATTATTAAATATATGTAAATACATATGTTGAATTTTCTATCAATAATAGTAATATATAATTAGTGTACAAAATAGAAAAAAATCTTAAAAAATATTACGTGACTCAATTTAAATGTATATTTTTTAAAAATATTGTATTGGTGTATCAATTAGTTTAAAATATTATAAGAGATGTTTTTTTTTGCTCCACGCTGTATTCCTCACATACCAGGGTAGACAGAGGGAACTGAGAACCTAATGTTAAGACACTTCTGTTCCCCGGCTTCCCGCCAAATTCTTAAGGTGAGTGAGTTGAGTAGCAGAATTCAACACCGCGTTTCCTGGGAAGGAAACGCGGTGTTCCCGAGAAATATGCACTCACAACGGTTACAATCGCAAGCCTGTGCTTTTGTGCCACGACGTCCTCAATAAAAGATATTGCCATTATTTTGCAAATATTTTGATATCTATACGATTTGATACAGTGGTTAGGTGGACGGTTTCTCTGGGATGTGAAAAATGGATGGAGCGTGAGGATTTCCAGAACCGAAGATTAATAATAAACGGACTAAATTCACCTTGGATGGCCAATGATAGCGTACGGTCGCTGACTTGTGAGGCAGAAAGTCCATTTCCGCTGGGTTACGATTCCATTTGAGATATCCACTGTAGTCCTGTTATATAATTGGAGAACTATAAAGTCGAATCGACAGTTATGTGTACGTTTAAGTGACTAAAGACGTTACATTTATATTCACATTAGTTTATTTATCACTTTCTTTGTATGATAAATTGTTAGTTTTTTTTGGTTAGCTGCTAGTGTCAAGACACTCCATTCTCTACTTACTTCACAAATTACAAATATTCGTATTAAGTAGTAGGACACTATCATGATCTGCCCATTGTCTAGCAGATCAAATAAAAAAAAAATCATTACCCTAATGCTGTGCCACTTGGTGACGATAGCCACGGTGATTTTTTTTAATTATTTTCATAGTATTTAATATTATTTATACATATTTTGAATTTCGCCAGCATACATTTTGATTATCTATCTATACAGTTTCCTAAAAGGCAACCATTGAATTTGCTTAAGTAGTCAAAGCTAATTGTTAAAAATAACAAGATTGATCCATACACATGTATATATGTATGTATGTATATAAAAACAAACCAAACTAAGTATAATATTCCGTTACTACATTTATTTCTTCGAGAATATCAAATTTGTCGAGACCAGGCTGTAAAACACAGTATGAGAAATCCACCAAGCCTTTACGATGCTATTAAAATATAAGGCTCCCTATAAAACCTTTGCGTCTAATACATTAGATCGGCAAAAAATTGAAGAAAGAAATATATATATTTTTTATTGATAACGTATAAACTGTTTTTTTTAAATATTTTTTTTAATTTTTAGATCGTAAGGTACTTGGGGTAAATATCCGTAATTTTAATATGATGTTTACATCTTATATCTAAATTAACTTCTTCTTAATATCTCATATGATACTAAGATATTTATATGATACTAAGGCGTGCTTTGTGTTTTACTATAAATGCTGTTATATAATTTCCGCACAGAGGGAACCTGCGAACCTAGTTTTAAGAGCCTTCCGTTCCCCATTTTGCGCCGATTTTTTGACACGCTACGACTGAACTCTCACTCAGGACAATGATTTATTTTCTTTTTTTTTTATATATATATAAGTATATACATGCAGCGTTCAGTTTAGTTCCAGTTTCGCTCTAGACGCAAAGTGTAAAGTTGGAGCGTAAGTTTTAGAACAAAGTGTTTTGACATTAGGTTTTCCATTGCTACAAATAATGAGAAGCTGGAACATTAATAAAATATGAATATTGTAATATGATAAAATAATATAATAAAAAAATAAATAATTAGTTACACCTAAGTTGTACCAAGGTACTAACTTTAACACTGCACTAAAATGTCAATTTCGTTATCGCAAACGAACTGATAAAACGATTAAACATAGTAAGTAATGTAGTCACGAGATTAATGTTATATTTTGTTATAATAACTAATGGTATTTGATTTGTTATATAAAATATTATAAAGCTACCATACAAGGTATACATTCGATTCCCATTCGAGGAATTGAAATATTTAATATTTTCATTTCCTGTCTCTAACAAATGATGTCTAAGAACTCAACTGCTCACAATAATCATAGTTAAATATAAACGTTACCGCAAAACATCTTAAAGACTTGCCTAAGACATGATAAAGACCGCTCTTTAAAAATAGTATTCACTTGAACCAACGCTAATGGGTCTTCACACGCTTACACATCAATCTATCATCCTTTCAACTGGTTTACACAAAGAAGTTTGCTTATCAACTTCTATTTATATATATGTACGTTGTCTGTATGGTTTGTTTGTACGTGTGTCTCGTATTTTGCGTCAGTTAGTGCTATGACACTGTTATCTGCTTTGAGCTTATTATAATACGGTTTAGGTTGAACCTCTTGGAATATTTTTTAACAAATTTGAAATTATTATCTCATAATAAGTAGAGAAACAGTATGGAAGAGAAGTTGAGGCCCGTCGTGGTCCAGGGGCACAAGCATGCGACTGTAAACACAACAGTTTGTGGGGTCGATTTCCATTGCACATAGCGGAGTAGGCAGAGAGAACAAAGTGTTAAGACACTCCTTATCTCATTAAGACCCTGTTCCCAACTTTCCACCGATTTCTTGAGGCATTACGTATTAGGTAAGTATTGGAACTCAACACCACGCTTTGCTTCCATACTAGAGCAAGGAAATAAAAATGTTTAATAGTTCATTCCTTCGAGTGGGAATCGAACCCATAAAACAATCGTACGTGCCCAATCTCTTGTGTACAAACACAAGAGATTGGGCACAAACTATAGATACTATAATTTTATATTATATTAAAAACAGTATAGTGACTGCACTCGTGCTTCGGAGTTATAAACTAATGGAACGTCACATGCCTCGAGCGGAAAAAGGACAGATGATCTCACGGCTTCCTTATAAGGTAGATGTTAAACAATCGAAGATGTTAGACAACACATTTATTATAGTGTATTGTTAAAGCCAACTATATAAGACTTTGTTTTTTTAAATAATTTTATTTAAAAAAAAACCCTTATACATCGAAGTAAAGGAATGAGGAAAATAAAAAAAAAATATGTCCTTATTTTAATTTTTAGTACATTATTTCTATGTATTCCACGAGAACAGTGAAACAAAAAACAGAGTATTCGATTCTAGCTCAAGGAATGAACTGTTTCCGTTTTCACCCTTTGCTAATAAAACATAGCGTTGTGGCGTTGAGTTTACCCACTTTTAGAGGAAATTTAGAGGAAAGTGTGGACCAATACTAGATTCGCTCTGCCTAACATGCTGTATAGAAAAAAGCGAAAAACTGCTTTCTTTATAAATATAATTATAAATTTTAAAACAACGATAATTATATAAATAACATTTATACCCAAAATAATATTTGACAAGCAGCATTTCAGACTATTTAATTTGAATTGCTATTAGTAAGGGAAGCCATCTGTTAAGCGATGGGGCAATTAGCTATGATTAATAGTCCCTTCAAGGAAACTCTGAGACATGTATAGGAGAGTCAGACGTGATAGTTTTATGATAGGAAAATGGATTTAATATTCATAGTATGGTGCTGTCGACGAAGTTAAGCAAGTGGAAGTTATATATTGCTAGTACTAATTATTGTAGAATATAATAATAATATTTTATATGTACATACCATTGATACTTATAATAATAATAGGAATAGATTATATGGCATGGAGGCAGTCGTGGCGCAGAGGTACAAGGGTGTTACTATAACGTGGCCGTTATGAGTTTTATCTCCACTCGAAGAAATGAATTATTATTTTAATTTCTTCCCTTCCTGCTGTGCCCTTGCCTTCACCTATCCTGCTGTGTGCGGAATATAGAGGGAAGTTGATCATATTAAGGTATACAATACTTGATGTATTGATGAATAAGGGGTAGCATAGAGAATCTAGTATCAAAACAAACCGTTGGGGCTATTGCCCATATAGTGTTAAAACTTTAATCTTGCATGAAAGGGAAAGATAGTTAGTTCATTCCTTCAACTGGAGACTTAGAACTCTTTCACTTCGATGGTTTTGATCAATTCTTTTAGCTATAATTGGGTAGCAAAACTTCGTAAAAATCTACGAATACACAATCTACCAATCAATCAATTCTTAGTGATATAAGGATTTATATTTAATAAGCCACTGGAATGGCCTGGCCATCCGCTGCAGTGTTCCAGGTCGATGCGACATGGGCACCTTCAAAAAGCGCGTCTATCTCCACCTTAAAGGCCCGCAACGCACCTGTAACTCCTCTGGTGTTGCACGGGGTCGTGGGCGGCGGTGATCACTTACTTACTATCAGTTTACCCGAACGCTCGTTTGTCTTGTCTTTTCCATAAAAATAAATAAATAAAAAAAACGACACATATGAAAAGAGTCAAAATTAAGAGGATAATATCAAGTGCAAGAGAGATGACATATTATTATCTTTTTATTTTATTTTTGCTTTAATCTCTAATAATAAAAAAAATAAAAATTTAAAAGTTTTTTCTTGCTTACTTTTAGAGACACTCATACAAATGCAAGCTTAAGCTTAAACCTAGCTCACTGTACTGACTATAAAGTACTCTAATTAACTATTTTACTTGGATGAGATAAGTTCGATCAGTCGTGAGTTCAAATTGCAGCACGTTTAATTTTTTATATGGATGCCATCTGTAGCCCATATGTTTTTTGCGTAGAGTGCAAACCATAAATTCTCCTTTTCACTCCTCGCAGGAATTTCGATAAATCTTCTGTAAGTGCTCCCCTTAAAGAGCTTACATATACCAAATATTGGCGTTGTAAACTCAGTAGTTACGGCTGTGTGCATTTCTATGTCATTCATTATTTTATAAATACAAATTTTAAAAACAAAACAAAGGTGTAGTATTTGAAATAAATTAAGAAAGAACAGAATACAAGATCAGTATATAATATGTAAAGATTTTAGAACAACTGAATGAAGTGTTATTCGAGAAGTGTATTTAATGGACAGAGAAGATACGAAATGGATGTATTATATGTATTTCGAAAGACGTACACTGATATTGATACTGGTAACAGAATTAACCTTAGATGCATTGATAAGAGGGCGAGACGTGAGTATGGTTGTTCGTTGTGTTGTATAAAATGCAGTGCTATTACACTGCAGCGAAACGTGAGTACTACAAAATAAGTTCTTCTTGTGAAAGAATAGCTAACCAAATCCGCAATGGAGATATAAACAATATAGCTTGTGCTGGCAAGGGTATCACAGAAAGAGGGAGTAAAAAGGGAGAAAGAGACGAGATCTTTGGGTTGACTTTCTAGAGCGCAGCATTAATGAGACAAATGAAGGTTATGTAAAAATATAAGTACCTCCCGAGTGCTCCTCGACGAGCCGAGAGAGATATGTAGCGTGACGCTTGATTCTCTCTGGCTAGCTAATAGAAAGAAAAAAAAACCCTTAAAATAGACGTGTTGGCTATAATGTGAAATCTAACAATGTACATACTAACATGTTCAATATTTGTTGCATAATTTTTATGAGTAATTGTTACCAAAGATGACGGAACTGCAATTTTGAAGGTACCGCACCCTGTCTTTATTATGCTATGATTTAATATTGTCATATTTAATTTTTTTTTTAAATTGTTATAATTATTTTTTTCACCTTCTTGGAAGGATCTTTCTATAGCGGCGATGAGTCCCTTCACTTAACACAAAATATATCTTCTAATTTAGGTGGAGAGTAGACAGAGTGTTTAACACTAGGCTATAACTGCCTACCCTGCTATAAAGGAAAAAGGCCTGAACTTGCTAAAAACATGAATACTCAAGTATGTAGCTTTATAACTCAATTTCTATTAACATATAAATGATTCTCAAATCTGCCATAAATATTGAAATTTACGGGTAACTTTAAAATTTTAATAGAAACTACCAAATACGAGATGGTACCATCTTTTATGAAAGATGAAATAGAACAAATATTAAGTACTATACTTTTAACGATTAGTTTCCAAGGCCTCACCTGAAAGACCTGTGTCACAAAGACTTCCATTTTTATTCAGACTAAAGAATATTAGGAGGTACAAACGTGTGACTTTAAACGCGACCAGTTCTGGATTCGATTCCCTCAAACAAAAGAAATATTTAATATTATCATTTCTTCATTCTTGTGTTGAGGGAGAAAGTGCAGCGTTGAATTCCGTCTCTCAACATGCAATGTCTCCAGAATTCGGTGGAAATCGGGTAACGAATGCGTGTATGGTCTTAACACTAGGTATCTAGGTTTCCTCTGCTTACCCTAACATAGGAATGTCAGGGATAATATTTGAATCTGACAAAAAAAACACTAACACTAAAAGTACACTAAAACACACACAGATCATTTTTATAAGCGATGTTTTTTATAAAAAAAGTCTGAATAAAATGGTGTGAATTGTGAAAATATCCAATTGATTCATCCTCGTCAATGTTCAATTGTGAACTTGAAAGGCGTGAACTCCAAAATCCATCAGTGATTGAGGCATGTGATTGGTTTACATGTGAATGGATCTGGTATGATGTTTTAGGCTTTCTTTTCTAAATACCTCAGTCTTATCAGTACAAATATTTTTTCTATATCAAAATTTGTAAAAAAAATTATCGTAAAATACTTATATAAAATTAATAGTTATGGTGCCTGCCATAATACAGAACTGATGACAGGTTCAGTTTTATATTCTATTGACATATAAATAAAAATAAATACACTATGCAAAATACGCATAATCTTATTGTATCCAAAGAAATAAATTACACGGAATGTCAGATACATAAATTTCACAGAATTATGTCATAATAAAGAAGTAGGAAATTAGCAAAAAAATTAAAAGTACAACATAAACATAACGGGGCCAGTTGTGGCGCTGGGGTACAAACGTGCGACTGTAAACACGACAGATTGTGGGTTGACTCGAGGAAATTATAAATTTAATATTTTCATTCCTTGCTCTGGTTGCAAGGCAAACCATGCAGTTGAGTTCCGATATTTAACACGCAATGCTTCCGGAATTCGGCGGAAAGTGGGAAACGGAAGAGTCTTAATGGGAGCGGAGTGCCTAAATATCATGTATCTAGGTTCCCTGTATCTACCCTACCAGTGTGAAGCTAAAAATGTATAAACAAAGCTTTTATACTGTAAGCAGACTTTTTCAACCTTCCACTGCAGAAGTTACACAGTATAAAGTATTTACGCCTGCTTTTTGGATTGACGAAGAGATAGAAGTGCTATTGAATTTTGCAATACAGCACTTCGAAAGCGAGAAAACTGCATCCGAATTTTGTATCCCTGTAATATTAAAACAAGCGCCTCGTATGCAACCTAAAGTATTCGAAATAACGTTGAAGCCATTGGCACGGTACGATCTTAAATGTGATGGTTGTAGGTTTGATTCTCACTTGGAAGAACGAATTAGTGTCTTCTCCCATTGTAATAATATCGATTTGTCCATTTTTTTATGAAAATGCATTATTGCGACATTTAATCCCCTCTGTCTACCCTGTTATATGGGATAAATATAAGTATGACTTTAAAAAGGAAAAAAACCAACCTAAACTTTTTAGTTCGTTTTGGTAAAAAAGTTTAATTGTTTCTGCAATTTAAACAGCGAGGTCATAGTTGAGTTTTTTGGCTGTTTGAATTCCGGTATTTTCGACCTAAACTTAAATTAACCTAGTTAATATTTTGTTTATATATAAATCGAGCTTTTAATAAGCTTCGTTACTTTTTATTTGAATTATATTATAATAAGTTAAAGTATAAGTCCCAGATTCTATGTGTGGGATACAGAGTAAAGTTAAAAAATAAAATAGTAATAAGTTATGATATCATACATTTTTTTTAATTACAATGTACAATTACAACGAACAATTACAACATTGTAGTTCTAATTCCAGCGACGAACAAACTATAAGTCTTAATGTGCTAAAATAAAATTTACCCGCGGTAAATGTAGGAGCGAAAGGTGTAAAGGTGATGATCTCTTATATCTTTTATCTAAACTTTAACTAGTCGCGCATAAATACTTATTATATCTTTAGTGACGTGGGTTCCCCACAAACCAGGACCCCAGGGTTTTGTTTGGATCTTAATAAGTGAGCCCAGTCATAGCCCAGGGGCTCAAACACGTGACGGTAAATCGATAGATTGTGAGTTCGATACCCGTTCGAGGAAACGAAATATTTCATATTTTCATTTCTTCGCTCTGGTGTCGAAGCAACACGGAGGATCAATACTAACATATAAATTGGCAAAAAATTGTAAGACTTCTGGACAATAACTTAAAACAACACCTATAAGGATTCACCTTCAAGAGAATACAAAAAAGATATTCCCAGATAATTGTAAAAAAATAAATTATATAATATATCGAATATATTCATATATAAGTATTTATTATTGTATACGGAATTTAATTAAGCAAATGTTACTTGCTATCTTCCGAACACGTTAATTACAGTGTGAATCGATATCTCTAAATAATCCTCTCTATGGTCAACTATCGGTATTAGTGTCTGAGCATATCATGTTTCTAAGTTAATAATATTATAGTAAATGATATTGATTTATTATATATATTTATTAATATTATTTCGTTAACGTGAATTAGAAAACAAAAAAATAATTACTTGTGAATGGAACGCGTAATTAAAGAACTGAACTTAACTATTATTTATAAGATTGTATTTATCGTAAACTATAAATCAAATATTATTTATAATATTGTGTTATAAATTACATTTTTTTACAATTAATCATATTATTCACCTACACATTTTATTTATGGTATGGATCGTCACACTACCCCACTAAGGGTACAGCGAGAAGCTAGTTTAGTTTCAGTTTAATATTGAATTATATAAATTGGCTTAAGATGGAAATATTGCAACTTATAAAATTTCAAATAACTTAGATCCCGCTGTATTAAATTTTTTTTCTCACGCTTAGAATATGTTCTTTCTTAGGTTGCATTCATACTATCTATACTAATAATTTAAACTAAAGGGTGTATTTGGTTGAATGCGATGATCTCTAGAACTACGGTATTAAATTAAATATAAATATACATAATTCGAACTTATTACCTTTCGGTCCGTTATGTATGTAGTAGAGCTTTCATAATTATCTATTTCATTCAATCTATACTAATATCACACAGTGGCGTAGCTAGGGTATTTGGTGCCTAATGCAGCTTAGGACTTGATGCCCTTTAAAATGGTCGAAATTAATTTCAGATTTCAAAACACAGTAGAGTAGATATATATCTTTTTGTTGCTTCAAAACTATAATAACTATATATAAGTTATAACAAAGTCATTAATCACATTTTCAAAATCAATATTATAGTATCGACTATACTCGATTCATTTTGCCATGAGACAAAATGTAAACAAAAAATTCTGTTTCTCAAACTTAATTGTATTTTTTTATTTGTATTTAATTTATGTAACGTGGAGTTTTCTATATACAGCATTATTGCTTGTTGTGCTTGAATGTTATACATAAAATATCTTTGTATAAAATAAGAATAGCAAAAAAATTAAATGAAAATGTACAAATTTTACTAAAAGTTACTTAACTATTAGGATAACAAAACTTAATATATCTATTATTCAATTATTTATCAGAAATCGGAAGATTCTGATTCCTCAGAATAGTCACCAACATTAATGTCGAAACCGTCCACAATTATTTATTATATGAACAGTTTTATTCAACTTTTTCTCTTCTTTTATCACATGGTCAATGCAGCTTTGCTAGGCTTCTACTGTTGTATTTTTTATTGCATCGGCTAGTAACAATTTAATTTCATGTAGCTTAAAGCTTAAAGCTTTTTATTCATATCAAAGTGCAAGCGTTTCTTGGTCCAGGTTTACTCATGTTCTAAAGTACGAGTATATAAATATCAAAATAACAAAAACAATACAAAATATAACAAAAACAGAACAACCAGAAAATAATTTGAAACTTAACAAAACTTTTAAGTTTCTTACTTAAAAATTATACATGAAAATTCAATGAAAATAACTGAAAATGGTGGATATAATCTGACGGATGACAAAATGTTCTAATATTAATAATAT